>JALBCR010003287.1:0-70000 GCA_030710515.1 Abscondita cerata | reverse complement strand
TTGTAGTACCACTGGATCATCATAACTTGCGGTCGATATTTGTAAGTAGGTGCAACGTGCCGCTTTATAATGCCGTCTTCTTCTAATACAGGTACTTAAATGGAAAATCCATTTCAACGTAGGATGTATGTGTTAGTTCACCGCCCGCAGCGCTAACAAACATTCTATATATCTTTTGTCTTCTTTATACAATACGTGTAACAAAGACCAAAGTATATTCGTACGTATTAGCAGAATATATGCGCTAATCTGAAAACGGACTTCTTACATTTTATGTACTATATATTTATTTTTTTAATATATAACTTGGGGGGGAGGAATATATTAAGTATGTTTTAAATTTTTTTTTTGTTTTTATTTTTTTTTAGGTTTATTTTAAAAGTTGTTTTATGTTTTTTTTTTAAATTTTTGATTTTTTTTATTTTATGGCCCTCTTTTGGTTTAGTTTTTTTTTAATTTGTTCCTCAGGGGGAAAGCCGTTGAGTTATCTTCTTTTTTTTTTATTTCCCGAAATGGGGATTGTGGGGTGGGAAGAATTTAATCACCATCTTCCTTTTTCCCTCTTCCCTTTTTTCTCTTTTTTTTTCTTTAATTAATTTTTTTTGTTTGCTGATTTTGGTTTTTTTTTTATTGTTAGTGGTGAAGTTTGTGTTGTAGGGTTTTCCTTTTTTTTTTTCTTTTTTTTTTTTTTTTTTCCCCCTTTTTTTGGGTTTTTAATTTTTTTTTTTTAAATTATAATTTTTTTCGGGATTTTGGGTTTTTTGAGCAGTTTACACTTCGATGCTTAATCCGTTAAATATACAAAATAACTGTGTGGTCGAAGTTAAAACATTTGCTTAGTGAATAATTCCATGAATATTGGAAAAATTTGAGTAAGGCGGTAGTTCCACTGTATTATTAGAAAATAAAAAGAACGTAATCTCGCATCAACATTTAATATAAGACTGTTATATTATTTTCACGGCAATCGTCACTAGAAACATCATATTACGAAGAAGAAAAAAAATGTCTAGCCATCCCAAATTAAGCATGTCGAACTGAAATGAACAAGGCGTGAGAATTCCGACACTTATAATTAGTTACTGATAATTATACAAAAACTCGTAAATGAGTTCATAATAATCACTGAGAATTTCTTATGTCAAATGCTCGAAGTAGCATAAACCGGCTTTCACGTTTTTCCTTTCAATTTAGTTGAAAACTTGCTCATATGGACCAATTTTTGGTACCAAATATTTAAAAAAAGTGCTTAATTCCAAATTTTACAACATGAAACAAATATGGCGAAATAATTTATTCTTAACAACTGAGATTTAGTAGGTAACAAATTTCACCTTAATGAGTTTATAGTTTTAAAAAAGATTTAAGATAAGAATTAATCATATTTAAAAAAAAATGGCATTTATGTTTCCGAATAGTTTTAGTTGATGAAACCTTAAACCCTTATATTCAGTGATTCATTAAGTGGTAAGAATTGTAGAAAGGTCTCGTTTAGCATTAGCACCTATTATGCGATTTAGAATTAATATGATTAGTATTGCTTTGTTGCATTTGAATAAAAACTATTTTTCTATGTTACAGGGAAGTGGTTATTTAAAAAGAGCAAATTCAACACAACTACATGAAGTATTCGACAAATACGCTTCGGTTGAAAAAAATGGGGAAAAGTTTATGACCTCTGAAGACTTTATCAGAACATATCTTGGTCTATTCACAAATGATAATTACAATGCTGATTCGGTGGGATTATTGGCTGCTATTGTTGATACCAACAAAGATGGTCTCATTTCATATCCAGAATTTCAAGCGTTTGAAGGATTACTATGTTATCCCGATGCTCTTTATAAAACTGCTTTTCAACTTTTTGACACTAATGGAAATGGAATGGTTAGTTTTGGTAAGTAAATACAAAAAAAAATAAGTTTTCGTATTTACAAGACAATGCAGGTGAATTTGTGGAGGTGATGTGCAAAACTGAGTTAAATCTGAGGATACCGTTTAATATGAAATCTCCATTTGTTGAATTGTATTTCGGTCGAAACAAAGAGAGAGTGATAAGTTACAACGAGTTCAGTCAGTTTTTGCACGATTTTCACGAGGAGTATGCAATCGAAGGATTTAGGAGGTTCGACACAAATGGATCTGGTTTTATTTCAGTTTCGGATTTCCAAGACATTATGCTCAGTATCAAAAGTCATTTATTAACGCCACAAGTTCAATCACACTTTATGGAGGTACGTATTGAGATCACGAAATTTACTAATTGTAATCGTATTTTAATTTTTAGTTTGGCATTGTGAGTTAATTTATATGAATCACCTTCTGTAGAGCTAAAGCACTAATTTTATCGTTATGCAACACTAACAATCGACAATAATGTTTTAAAAGTGGCATAGAAAACTAGTTATTCAACACTATTTGAGATGTTTCTTATTCTTGGCTCTGACCTTGTTCGACAGATTACATAATTACTTGTACCTTGCTAAGACCCCTTCAATAAACTGCTTCTATGTTGCCTTGTTCCGTTAACCAGAAATCTACAACAATATTTCTTCTAACAAAACATTTGCAACCCAATTTTATTAAGCTTTGATCAGCGTATAAAAGAACTTTGTCTATATAGGGACGATGTGGTAAATACAATATCTGTAAATACAATAGACGCGGACAGTTTAAAACTTAACTATTAAAAATTTCCACACTGCTCTTTTTATAACGCAATTTTGCCAAATTCACTAAATGTTTATAGTTCATTTTATTTGATGAACATTGGAACTTTTTCAAACATTATTGTGTGACTTTTACTAAAGCTAATACAAAGTTATTACAGTGTATACATCTCCCTTAATTGACTAAGCACTTCTCTATTAATTATCAAAGTTTTATAAAATTAAGTAACGATTGTACCTTGTTTTTCCTTCAGTGCTGAGTTTTCAGTATTTTGGACTGGATTTTTCTAAACATCTCTTTTTCTTGATTCAATTTTGAAGATGTCTAAGCTATCTGAAATTTAAAAAAAATCAATTACACACCAGTTTCCATTTTTTTGATTAATTTCAGCTTTATTAGATTTGCACTACACACCTTTAATTCTGTTCTAACTTTTGCACGGCTATTAACAACCTATCAGACGTTTTAAGATGTAATTGTTTGAAAAGAATTCCATGATTGAATTTTTAGGCAGCTACTGGAGGTCAAACCGGTAGAAGGATTAGTTTTCCATATTTTATAGCTTTTAATTCACTATTGAACAATATGGAATTAGTAAAACGAATCTACTTAAATGTTACTGCTGGGAATCGTACACAAGAAGTTTCTAAAGAAGAATTTATGCATTCTGCACAAGCGATGTCCCAAATGACACCATTAGAAGTCGACATATTGTTCCAATTATGCGATATTCTTCATCAAACAGGGTAATTTTTTAATTATAACGCAATGCATTCAATATGATTAAATATCCCGTACATAATAATGAATGATTTGAATGCTGCTTTAAAAGGCTACTACCTAAGGAAGGAATTTGGGATGGGTCGGTTTAACGCATTTACTATTGCAGCTAGTTGAAGAAACTAATCTTTATTTTTTATAGGAGGATAATTTATAGTGATTTATACTCAATAGCGCCCGAACAGTATTTTAAACAAATCACCATGCGTTTAGCTGAACTAAAAGCGGTTTCCGTAAGTTATCCTTTGTATCACTTTATTCTGTTTTAATCCAGAACCTTTCAGAGTCCTGAGGACAGAAGCGTATTTATATCAATTTTAGAAAGCGTTTACCGGTTCAGTTTGGGTTCCATTGCAGGAGGTGCTTTAACAAATACTGCACCAAATTAGTTTTAAAATGTTATACTTTTAGCTGTTGGTGCTACCGCTGTTTATCCAATCGACTTGGTGAAGACAAGAATGCAAAATCAAAGATCTGGTTCATTCATCGGCGAGTTAATGTACAGGAATAGTTTCGATTGCTTCAAAAAAGTAATCAGACACGAAGGCGTCTTAGGATTGTACCGTGGCTTAGTTCCTCAACTTATGGGAGTTGCACCGGAAAAAGCTATTAAATTAACGGTAATTTGCAATAAACTCACTTGAACTCTATCCACCCAATTGTTGTCTAGGTTAACGATTTAATACGAGATAAATTTTATGATAAAAAAGGGAACATTAGTTTGCATGGCGAAATCATTGCTGGTGCTTGTGTAAGTTTTTCCACTTCTAATAAATCAGTTTGTATTTAATAATTTACAGGCCGGCGGTTCTCAAGTTGTATTTACAAATCCATTAGAAATTGTTAAAATTCGTTTGCAAGTAGCAGGTGAAATCGCTGGAGGCGAGAAGGTTAGAGCTTGGGCAGTTGTAAAAGATCTTGGTCTTTTCGGGTTGTATAAGGGAGCGAAGGCGTGTTTGTTAAGAGATGTCCCTTTTAGTGCTATTTACTTTCCCGCCTACGCACATACAAAATCTAAATTGGCCGATGAAAATGGATACAATCATCCCTTAACGTTATTGTTAGCTGGTGCAATAGCCGGTGTACCTGCTGCGTCTTTGGTTACACCTGCGGATGTTATCAAAACCAGACTTCAAGTTGTTGCAAGGACCGGTCAGACTACTTATTCGGGGGTACTTGATGCTGCCCGAAAAATAATGAAAGAAGAAGGACCAAGAGCATTTTGGAAAGGAACTGTTGGTATGTATTTACCGAAGAATGCATTTCCAAATACAAGTATCAATTACATAAAAATCTTTGACAATTTTTTGATATTACTAATGTTCTTAGACGGGGTGATCCACAAAGTACTCGGTACTCTCCAAAATGGCGAAATTCGATAAAATATTTTATAGATGCGCCCTTATCACAATTATTCATAATTTTTTAGAATTCTAGTATGGCGAATTACACTATTTTCTTTTCAGCTCGTGTGTGCAGATCCTCTCCCCAGTTCGGTGTGACGTTACTAACATATGAAATTCTTCAAAGGTTATTCTACGTCGATTTTGTGGAACGTAAGTTTTGCGACAGTACTGTTTAAAACACTAATTTTATTTTTATGTTCAGGAGACCAGCTGGATCCGAATTTAGTGTGCCTGCGGTGGGATTGGGTGGAAAGAAACCAACAAACCCCGACCACATAGGAGGATATTCGATTGCGTTGCCGATATTTTCAGGAATTGAAAGTAAATTTGGTCTATGCTTACCCAAATTTAGTGTTCCAAAGCAAGCTTCTACGTGAAGTATACGCCCTCCAATTTCAGATTAGATACATTTTAAAACTTAGTATTGAATATTAGTAAATTGATTTATACAAATAGGAAATTCGTTATTTCCTAAAATTTTAATGTAATGTCAAAAAATGAAAGGCAAAAATGCTTATTTCTACATAAAGTGATGCGGTTTTGCTTGCTTTAACATTTTAACTTGATTTTATATGCAGTTATTTTCACTGTCGTTAAATCAACAATCAATAGCAGTCATTTACATAAAGTGTTATTTTAATGTGATACATATGCATAGGACGGCAAACAGAATTATATATTTTTATTTATACGTATAGATGCGTTTTTTTCTAATTGTTAAATCAATTATGAATAAGCGAAATATAAAATATTGATGATTCTATTATTTACGCGGTGCTTTCATATACATAAAGTTTTTAGTTGGTAAAATTTTAAAAATGAATTTCAGTACAATGTAATTAAACTAGTATAAGTTACATTAAAATCTAAATTATAAGGTTATGCAAACAAGTATAGAAATTCCTAATAGAATAAATTGTTAATGAAAATATACTATATTCTTATCATTCTCAAAATTTATAAATCAAATTGCAATCCGCCAACTTACCACAGTACCTACTGGTGGAGGGGGGAGGGCCACAGTTAACTAATTATTCAGAATACTGTACTCCAGCATTTAATTCTGGAGCAATCGAAACACCAATGCGAAAAACATAAAGATTTCAAAATATGGTGGAAATAGACAAAAGCTTAGCAAGTTAACCGAAAATACTTAGAACAACAATTGAAAACTTGAAAGTCTACTCTGTGCAGTGATTACTCCAAAAAATGTTATGCTATAGGTACATGTTTCAATTCAATTCAAGCAATGGAAAGCACCCCCTACGTATTTTATTTTTTATGTTTTTTTTGTACAAAGGGTAATAATTAAATCACAAACATTTATTTGAAAATATACAGGGTGTCCCAGAATGTATGGTCATTCCTAAGCAAAGGTAGATAGAATGAAAGTACTATACCTAAAACACGAAAACTTTGTTATCTGATTTTGAACTGTTTAGGAGACGCGAATTTTTAAGTTGTTTTGTTTTGTGTTTGTTTCGTTCTTTTTGTTTTTTTAACAATTTTTACATGGTTTGAAAATAATAGTGTTATCAGATGACGCACATATAATTCACGACAATTTTTTTTCATTAATTACAAACGTCAGAGAAAAAATTGGGTATTAAGAAAATGTGTTTCCTCCGGAGCTGATAAAAGTAAAAGAATGCAACGACTTCCAAACCAACAATTTTAACACCTCTGTTTTCTGTGGGCAAATCGCCGAAATAGCTTTTGTAGACAAAATGCCGAGAACGCTTTTGTGGACAAAACGCTTCTGTGGACAATCAATTTAAGATTTTATGTGATCGGGGGTGAACGGTGTTAGTTGTTACAGTTATTACAATAATTTTCTTTAAAAAATTACACTCATAATAACAATTTAAAAAGAAACTTTTTTTTCACGTAAAATTTGTTTCAATCAATTTAAGTTGTTTTCATGTGACCGGGGGTGAACGGTATTGGTTTATCATGTATTTCTTTTTTGAGGCCGTTTTAGGTTTACTCTGTGGCCCTATTTTGTATTTATTGTAACCTGTTTAATTATTCTTTAAATAAATAATTAAATAAAAAAATACACTGGAAATGCGACAGCTTTTCGAGCCAACCTACTGTACTTCACAGAAGCATTTTTGGCGATTTGTCCACAGAAACATTTTCGGCGTTTTGTCCACAGAAGCATCTTCGGCGTTTTGTCCACAGTAACATTTTCGGTGATTTGTCCACAGAAGCATTTGTTCACAATAACATTTTCGGCGATTTATCATAGACCCGTCTAGAGCGCAAACATATATACAAACACAAATTCTTAATTCTAGGGTTAAGTGCTGCCGATCCCACCCTGGTAAAACGGTTTCGCTGAAGGCGCACATTTAATCGCTACTGTTAACTCGGTCACTCGTTCTTATATCAACGTGAGTGTTGTAAAGGTACCTGCAGTCGAAAGACAGAAGGTCCTGTTGATCTCTGCCTTTACTTTGATACCAGTCTTATAATAGGCTTTGTACAAGTAAAACAGAAAGTAATCTAACAAAAGCAAACAGCACCAAAACACAAAAGAAATGGTGCATAAAGCAAACTAAATAATTCATAACCGGAGCGCACAAATTAATGAAATAAAACAATATACTAATATGAAATTATAGTGAATAAACGAAATTTGTTAGAATAAACGTTCTTATGTTCTATCTGAGTGTTTTCAAGGTACCTGCAGTCGATAAGCTTGGCCTTTGCTGTTACCTTGGTACCGCCACTCGTACTCTAAAACAAAACACAAGAAATTAACATAAGCAAACAAACATCATACTGAACGACCAGATAAAGATAATAATCAAATAAGACACACTAACTAAAGTCAAATAATTGAACAAAAATAAGATGAATTAAATAAATGAAATAAAATAAACAACCAATGAAATAAACGAACTTAATACAAAAAACACAATTTTGACATTTAATCATTTAAAACTACGGCCGCAACTAAGATGTCCCTCCGCACTCGATCATCAGCGTTCCATCATCGCGCACTAGCGTACCATTCTCCTAGCGCACTTAGCGTTCCCCTTCACTGCCGTACTTTCGTGTCCCAGTTCATTCGTACTCTAGGCGCCCTATACCCTAGTCCGGTTGCGATGGACCTTTGCCATTGCTCTGCGGCCTGACCTATATCCTACTTGGCTTCCTCTTAAGACCTATTGACCCGTCGCGCCCGTGCAACGAAGTCCCGGATTTAAGCTGAGCCGCAGTCCTAGAACCGACAGACCCGTCCCACAACCATGAAGAGAATGCCCACGGAACTCTTGAGGAGGCCCTAAGCTTTTCTAAACCTTCCGCCCCTATTATGGCGTTCGCAGCAGCGACGATTCAATTCGATCTCTTCCCTAGGGAGAGAAATCGATTATCTATCTCGTTTGCGTATTATTTCCACGTACGGTTCGACCCACGCTAATACTACCTGCATCGGCGTGTCCACGTCCACATTACGTGCGGTCCGGGCTTATAAAACAGCTACGGATACTGCAAGCCGGCGCCACGCACTCGCCCTTACAGGGCGACAAGCGATACCGTTTGCAACTCGGCTTCTAAGAGGAACTTTAAAACAAAAGCTAATCTCCCGTTTTCTAACCCAACATCGCGTCACCCATTTCCTGCTTAAGATTTTTGGTACAATCTAAATCTTTAACAGCATATTTTCAAAAATATTACTTTTACAAATTTTTTTCAAATAAAACTTGTTGGAACACTTTTGTTTAAACAATTTATTGATCCAATGCTGAAATAGCGTAATTAGTACCGAATTTCGCTGATCTCACGTGACATTTATTTACATTATATTTTTAAGAATAATAATTACAACAACAAAAAATATTAAAATTGGTATATGACCCCTTCTTGGTGTAGGTGGAAAACAAAACAACTAAATAGTTGAAATTGCAACGTTTCGTTCTTTTTGTGAGGTGTTAAACCCAAAGGAAGAGCCTTAATCCAAATACAGTCAAAATACTTGTGAGAAGTGGAAACCTCATTATTTATAAACCAAAATAATTATGGGTTGGAAATTTTATTAAGTATAAATTTCATCTAAACTTTTTTTCGAGCAAAATGTTTTATGTCGATGCACCCTGTAACACTGTATTTGATAAAAGATTATATTACAAAAACAATTTAAAACCAGCTACCTATCTATGTATACCTATGCGATTATAAAAATGCAAATGAACTATAACAATACCTCAATATTAATGTTGACTATAACTATCGTTTTTTTTCAAAAAAACGGGTTTTAAAATTCAAGATGGCGATTACGCCTCCTGGTGGTCATTTTCGAAACTCAAAATAATTTCTAGCACAATCTCTTGACTATTATATCATTTTTTACCGCAAGTCGATACGATAAGTGGTTTCGGAGATACAACCGCTTACGTTGCTAATTGGCCCACCCTTTATACATTTTTAGATGCTTTGGTAAATGATTGTATTGAGAAATAAATATGTAGAATAAGTATTTATTCCAATGTTTAAAAGTATTAAAAGAGTTCAAATAGTGTCGGCGATGAATCTACGGTGTTCAAACGGTGTCATTCAATCGGGGCGATCAGATGTTGTAGACCATGGGGAAGCATTTCTATTGACTCGCACGGAATTAATCTTTATCGAAAATGGAACGTTGATTGCTGATAGGTATCTGGCAGAGGTTCTAGAAGACTATCTTTCACCGTTCATGGTTATTCTTGTAGACAACACAACATTTATGCACGATAACGCACAGGCCCATACTGCTGCGATAGTTACTGAATATCTTGACGAGGTTGAAATGAGGCGATTTGTTATAAGCCTGTTTGCGATCCAGATTTAAATCCAACTGAATATGTTTGGAATGAGAGGGAAAACCTTTACGGAGATATGTTCCAGCTCCCAACAATTCTATAGTTGTACGGAGCAGGACAATCTTCTTCAGAATGAGATCTAAAATCGGATGAAAAGCATTCCTCGCTACTTCACTTTTTGCTACTTTACCCTTTTTTGTTTCAACGGAAAGCATATGTAATAGTTGTGTAGAAAGTAGGATTTTAGATTAGCTTTTTTTTTAATTGGGAAAAACCATCTCCCAGGTAGAGTAGTAGTGTCGGGTTGACAAGGTAGTAGTGTCGCCGGTCTAAAAACCCCTCCTCGTTCGGGGCAGTTCCAAAACTTTTAATAGTGCGTAGATTTAGGGGGAATAGAACTCCTATTGTCTTTTTTTTTTTTTTTCAGTGATTATAACCGTCACCCAATTAACAACTTCTTTTACATTTATGTACACACCCAATTGTTTTTGCAATTATATTTTCTTCAGAAATTTCGTTGGGTCTGTAAGCAGACCACTGCATGCATTAAAAAATGTGTGGTAATTCACGACTCTTATACTTTCTATTGATCCAACTTGGTAAGTCTTTTATTAAGGTTTCTTCACTTCGTTTTTGTGTAGTTTTCCCATCGAGTGCTCCATATATCAATTACATATTTGCTGCTTACTTCTACTTGAGGTCCTCTGCATTTTGCGTTTGTTCTGATGTGTAGCGGAATTAGTCCTGCGTTGACAAGTACAGCTAAAGTAGACACTGTCCGATAGGTAGACGTTATGCGTAGGGCTGTTTTTCGTTGCGTTTTTAAAATCAAGTCGACATATTCTTTGTTTTTTTTTAATCCAACAATATTGGTAGTATATGATTGAACTTTTTTTTGGTATCTGAGTCTGTATCTGAAGAAGAAAGGAGATCAGGTTCATCTTCTGATTGAGAAGCTCTTTTGTGAGTAACCGGACTTCATGCAGATAAATGAGTAAATTCAGCAAAAGTAGGTAGTTTTCTTCATCTTTTTCATTTTTGAGTTAAATTCACTTTGCAGGACAGTAATAGTTAATAGAAGAGATCCTTTTGTTTGTTCTTGTTCTTCAGTGGTGGCATTCATTATTCCACAACGACGATGAATGTGTACCAAAACAGAAGCAACGCGTAAAAAAGGAGAAGAAAAAATGTCACCTTCAAAAGTATACTTAATGCTGTTTGAAGTTAGCAATCGCTGCATCGAATGCCGTCTTATCTTATTCATAAGGAATAGAGTGTGTCGCAGGAGGAATAGATTTATTTGCATCTAATTGAATCACACCACGTTCAGCTCGACGAAGATTTTGTACATTTACAGCAGTATCATGACCTCGAGACTTGAGTTCATAAATGAGCTCTGCTTTAACTAAATGATTTACTTCTAATTTCCAAATTGACTTGTTAAAAATTGTTTAAATGTTTTTTAATCCTAATCGAACCCACAGAAAAAAAATGAGTGTAATAGAGAAATCGAGGATTTACAAAGCTCAAGTCGGCCCCACGTTCAGATGCCAAAGTTTGAATCAGTCTCTAGTCCATCTCTGCTGGGTATTGAGTTACCTAAAACGCCGGTATATTGCTCTCGTCTCTCGTGGTCTAGCTTCACCTAAACGATTTTCTTCATGGTCTGTGGCGGACAACGTGTTATATCGGCGTATATATTCGTTTTTTTCTAAAACGTCGACTAATCCTTCGGAAAACTGAAAATAGTAGTTCCTACGGAACAGCGTAGAGCGATCATTAGAAACCATCATGATCTCCCAGTTGCCGGACATTGTGGTGAGTATTTATTTAATCGTATGGTGAGTATAAGACAACCGCTCGAATTCTGCAACTATATTATTGGCCAAAGATTATTTTTTTCCACAACTTATTTATCCATACTTATGAATCGACAAAAGAAACACTTTTTCCACTAGCAATATAATAAAATAAAATGATTCCATTCATGTGATAAGCAATCGAAAATAAATGAATATCATTTCAAACATTCCGGTATTTTTTAAATTAATTTCAATGATTTTTGAGGTGACAGGTGTGATTGTGGATAAAACATTGTAAGTATTACATTCGCGCTTTAGTCGCTTTTTATCCACTTAAGAAAATTAAACTTGAATTTTCTTGCGCTGATAAAAATATATACCTACGTTGATAAAGTACTATTTTGTATTTATGTGAAAAATAGTCGCATTATTTGTATAAATGTGCAAGAAAAGATGGCCTTTAGTACTAATAGTTACATTTTACCATAACGGTTTTACTATAGTTGACTACCAAATAACAGTGTGGAAATTTGTTTGTCATTCAATAACTTTTGTTTTCCGTTTTCAGTTAAAAAAATTAGTTTTTTTTATTCAATGATCGTACCTTATATGAATTGAATATAATACATTAGTATCCTATTATTATAGATTCTTTTGTTGTAAAAATCGAACTTAAGTAAAATAATTATAATATTATTAACGACCTACATTGAAAGATTTTACATATTATGTTCTACAAAGAAGTTGAATAAGTTCCAATGATGACTGAAATTTTAGATATTGTTTTTCTTTGTTTTTAAGATGAACATCGGCGATTCATCTTCCGACTTTCTTTTAGTTTGTAGTTTACAAAATTAAATGCGTGATAGATTTTTATAGCAATGGAATTGAAAAGCGATATTCGTTCTTTCTACGATCATTAGGTCAAAGTTTTGACAAAAACCGATTTTAGCCTTGAATGTTGACCTAAAATGACATTACATAAATTTAAATATAATCTCTATTTTTACGGTACTGCTGTTTCTTCTTTCAGGGAAGTAGAAGTATAAAATTAATATAAGCTTAAACGGCTTCATATATTTTTAGTTAAACACATTACAATTATTCTTCTTTCCGATCAAAAATTTGAAATTAACTTTAAAAACGTTAAATGAGATTGAGTCACATTTAAAAAGGTACTTTATTTGTAACTATGATTTCTACAAAATTTCTATGCAACCAATTATTTTGACAATTTAACTCATGTATATGAAATCGTATATTGCCACACTGTAATTATGACATTGACATCAACTCAAAGATGATAATGTGCAAAATCAAGCTAAACGATCTGGGAGCACTCAATAAGGTTAGCTGACCTAAATGCCGAGGTACACCGGCTTAGAAAACAATGAGCAAGTAGATGTCCTCGATAGAATAGGGGCGACTATCCCTTTCACTGGACTGGAACCCTTCTGAGGTATTGGCAAGCACAGAATATAGATAACGTGCCGGATCGAGAAAAGAAGGGAGAGAAAAAACATTGCGATAAACTACAAGCTTAAGGCAATTAAAGATTCGTTAAGAGTAGAACAACATTCAGTTCAAGTGAAATTGCGATTTTAATTATTCTTAGCAGATAATCATAATTTTATGTCACACATGAGGGAGTTTTAGAGTATTGCCTACATTGACATTCACACACAATTTGATGGCTGCCTTTTCAAAAGGATAACTTATCTTGGTTTATTTCAAATAAAGGAGACTTTCCACAATTATATATAATTATTACATTCTATTTGTCAAATAACATATTTATGACACAGATTATAGTTTGATTTCTCAGAATTTATTAACAAATTACCAATCGAATAATTTATAAGCGAGGTTTCTTTGAACAAAAACACCCCTAAATTAGCCATTTTTTGGTAGATGTATTTCCAGCCTTAAGTGATTTCATCGAGAGAGAAACGAATAAATGTTTATCAATGACCAGGAATAACCTTAGAATCCTCACAAGTCATTGCTTACTTGGCTAGGTGTGACCAAAAGAGTAGTATACTATTTGGTGTGACTATGAACAAGTAGTGTAGATTCTGTCGCTTGGGGGATGAAACCCCGGGTCATCTAGTCACGAAATGTGACTGTACAGAGAAGTTTTTAAGAAATTTAAATCCCAGGTGAACTCTGAAATTCTTTATAGAGATTGGCTTATAGGTGGTGCTTTAAACACTGATGGGGAGCCCAATAATTAGAATTGTTTCAGATAAATTTAATCTAATATATTGATAAATTAGTTTGTAGAAGAATCAGACATTTCTGATAATTTAAAAATTAAAATTTCTCAAACTCAAATTTTAATTTTGTAATATTATTTTTAAACACAGGCCGACACGTTCGTCGTTCTAATTTATTCACATAAACCTGAGATTTCACAAAACCCCAACAAAAGAAATCGCACCTTTCTCCATTTTTGTAATGAGTTTTGAAAAAATATGTACCTACTTATATTTACTTTGAAAGTTATTGTTAGTTCTTTTAAAGTAAGGTTGGTAATATAGTAGTATTATTTATTATTACATAAGGCAGGTTCGGCTGTCACCTACTGTGTGAACATACTATTAATAAATGAGATAGATTGCTATATTCACAATTTTAAGTTCAAGCTATAGAATTTCTGTTGAATTTCAAAGACAAGTGGACTAGATAGATGTGTAATACCATCTTATTGATTTTATTGAGAAGTCAACTGCGTAGACACCACATCTTTCAAAACATCAATGAGAAAGAGCGCCAACCAAGAATGATTAGGTTAGGGACTTACAATATGAGGGGTGTATATGCAAAACGCGACAAGTCACAAAAAATTTTAAATGTAGTTAATTACACCATTCGATTTGTCGACTTTTACTGCATTGTTTTAGCATAAATTTAAGTGCAAAATGCTTACAAACCAAATAGGAATAATGGATAAAAATTTATAGTAAGATGCAAAGTGCGACATGTGCGAGGATAGTTTAGATGCAAAGTAAACTAAATTTTTTTTGTATCAAATAGAAAACCCTTTATACAGGGTGTCTATACCCAAAAATAAGAAAAAAAGTTTATATAAACCTAGGTCCGGAAACGCTTCGTTTAGAACCTACAGGGTGTTAAAAAAGTTTTATTTTCCTCGTTTTTTTGCGATATTTTGTAACATTTATTTATATAGTTTTATTATTTATTTCTGCATTTTAGTTCTTAAATTTAAAATTAAAGTAAAAATGCTAACATACGTTACTTTGATTTTTAATTCCAATTAGCTAAGGATTATAGGGAATTAAATTAAACTCAATATCTAGAAAACACTTGATCTGAGGGGCATGGACCAAGTATACTGTTTTTGTTCAGAACTAAAAAGGGAACAAACTAAATCAAATGGAACGTCAATATACCGGGTGGTAAAAAAGTTATGGCAAAGTAACTTTTAGCATACCACTGTAGATGGCACCCTCTGAAAGCTGCATCAAAATAAATAAAATATTAAAGTTTCTCGGTCACAAAAACCCCCGTGTCCCATAACGACATATCCTTAACAACTAATAGAAAACCAGATATTTCTTCACGTGATCACAGTATGACATTATTGTAAAAACTTTGCAAGCACAAACAGGTGTTTCAGTTGTGTTTCTGTTTTGTTGTGAGTTTTAAAGTAAATTTAGTAATGGAAGTGTCTAAAACAGTAGTAGAAGACGAAGAAAACCGTTCTAGAAAAAGACGTCGCCGTCCTGATGAATGGAAACGTAGAAAGGCAAAACTTGCAAGGTAAAAATTTGAAGTGAAAACCGCTTATGCACCACATTTACAATTGAATTTTACAAATACACTGCTAAAAATTTACTGAAATTTCCAAAATGTGGTCACAAAGGTAAACCATACCAGCCTTATCAATGTAATTCATATCTTAGTATGACTGATTTCAAACAGTTTCACAAGCTATTTTATTCGAACAAAGACAAAGCTGCTCAAGATGCGTTTATTCTTTGTTATTGCACCGGAACACCACCTAAAAGAAGCAGGGCAGGCAAAAATGAACCGAGAATCTTAAAACGTTCAATATCTATTCTGTATACAATACCAACAAAAGAAGGTATAAAAATTCCAGTATGCAGAGTAGCGTTTTTAGGTGTGTTAGATTTGAAAAAGGACCGAATTATAAGATTGTTAAAGAAATTTAAAGAAATGGGAAAACAACCCTCGAAAATCGTGGAGGAGAGTATGAAGTCAAAATAATGTAAACAAGGAAAGTATAAAGAAATTCGTGAAATCTCTCAAATGTACTGAAAGCCATTATTGCCGAAGCAATACGCTACATAGAGTTTACTTACCATGTTATTTAAATATTAAAAAACTTTGGAATATTTATAACTGACAAGCAGAAAACATAAAGGTGCGTCGTGTTATTTTAGAAGATACTTTAATACGCATTACAATGTTGGGTTTGGAACTCCTCAGACAGATTTATGCTCAAAGTGTTTACAATTCAATGAAAAAATTAAACACTGTACTGATCCAATTCTAAAACTAGAGTTAAATACCAACCATAAAGTACATAAATTGCAAGCTAAAAGTTTTTACGACATGTTAAAAAAAGATTATTCGGAAATTGCTGTGTTCTCTTTTGATTGTGAAAAGAATATGCCCTTACCTAAATTACCAGATCAACAGGCATATTTTTCAATGTAAGTAAATTTTTATAATTTCGGTTTAGTTGCTGGAAACTCAAAAGTGAAGCTTTCAAAAAAATGTTACATGTTTTGTTTGGACTGAAGCTGAAAGACCTAAAAGCTTAAATGAGATTGCGTCTGCAGTTCATCATACTTTAACACATTTTACATTTTCTGAACAAATAAAGACAGTTCGTTTATTTTGTGATGAATGTGGTGGGCAAAACAAGAACTCGACGTTTATGGGAATGATTTGTAATTTGATGAAATGATCTGCTCCACCTCAAATTAAGCAATGTGAGGTAATTTTTCCTGTAGTGGGACATTCATACATACCACCTGACAGGGTTTTTGGGAACATAGAAAAGGATGTAAGAAAAATTATAGAAATTTTGAAACCAGAAGGTTACATGCGTATCATAGAGTTAAGGGCTAATGTATTGAAAATTGGAAAGACTTTAAAGTTTATGACTGGAAAACAGAAACTAAAAAAGTCTTAAAGAGTCCATCTAATTGGCATTTTAAGTTTAAACTTTGCAAGAGATTCAAGCTAAAGGAGTTTGCAAAAGAGGGAAGAAGATGGAAGTAATGAAACCAAAAGAACTAACCGTAGGAGTGCTTCTTAAGCCAGACAAAATAAAAAGTATTGAGATTTTGTTTAACACTCACTATGGGGAAGAATACAAAAAGAATCCAGATTTGGATTATTTTATTAAACTGTTTGAGTGCAATAATAATAATGTTGCCGATGATGTCTTAGGACAACATTCGGAATCAGAAGATGACGAAGATATAACAATTTAAAACTTGTATCTCTATTATGTTTTTTATATACGTTGCGTTTGTTTTTTTTATTTAGTTTATTAACACCTATTGTTTTATAAATATTCGGTATCTTTAGTTAAGTTCTTATCTAATGTGAGATGCATAGGTCGACAAATTCTACAGTTAAGTGCAAAAAATAATATTAAACCAATATAAAAACTAAACTAAAAATAAACGCGCCAAATATCATGGATAATAAATTCAGGAGCGTTTTTTGCTGTTTTCTCAAAATACGTTTAGAAGGATATGTCGCATTTGCATATATACCCCTCATATTATATGATTCTACATCGTTAAAATGTGAGCTTCGGGAAAAGGTTTTTGGAAGGTATATTTATTGTTTACTGTAAGTTGTGAACAATTTATCAAACAATATTACGATTCTTCATTTAAAGAAAATAATCCAGGAATATTGAAATCGGGACGTACAATTTGATATTGATGATGTAACACCGTTGGTAATTAAGTCTTGTATGGTTGCAAGACTACTTTAATAAGGCTTTCAATAAACATCTTATTGATGATCGTTGCACATATTGAGGAGGATTGTTTATTAACAAAGTTTAAAGGAGGGTTTGAAAACATTTATAATTTAACAGATGAAGCTGTGTCATGGCTTACTAATTTGAAGGACATCTGAAGTTAAGCAATATTTTGTATTCTTTGACCGGATTATATGTTTTTTCATTATTTTGTTTTGGTATTTCTTTATCTTACTATTTTTTCGTCAATGTCATCACTGGCACTTGAACCGGTCCATTATATGTCGTCATATACTACATAATTAGAGTATATGAGATCCGTCTCAGTGAAGTTGGCCCAAATAACAAAAATATGAAATTTGCTCTCTAAAAACACAGTAAACTAAATAAAATTGTTTAATGTATGTGTTAACGGCCAAACCAATTCAGGCCAAACTAGTTTGTCCTAGGCCAAACCGGTTTATCCTACGCGTATCAGGATATACTAGTTTAGCCCAGGACAATCTAGTTTGCCCTAAATACTTTAGGCTTAACTAGTTTGGCCTAGGCCGAATTATTATTAAAATAAATTTTAATGGTTAAAAATTAAAAGCAATCAATGAGATGAACATTATTTATTCAAACATAATCTACTTAATTATAAAATGCAGTACCTATTAATTAGAAGTGACACAACACTTGTACAAAACTATAAAATAAAAATAAACTAATCAGTACTTCTCAGTTTTAAAGGTTAAATATTTCGAAAATATTTACGAAAATTCAAATGAAATAGTGAAAACAATGTTTAGAGTCAAAATAAAATTAAAATGAACTTATTTGCCCTTCTTAGTGTAACATACAAAAAAATGTAATCTTTTATTTATTTTACATAGTGTACTACGGTGACATTTCGAATTACACAAAATCATTTTCTTTTTACACTGGCACCTATTTGTAGCACAGTTTTTGGCACAGGTGCACCTCATAAAACCTTGTCCTGTTCCAACTGAATGTTTGGTAGCTGCAGTCCTTAGTGAGATTTGAACATCCTTATTGACATCACTTTCTTGAAGAAATTTTTGAGTACAAAGGTCGAATTCAGTTCTGTAATAAACAAATATTCTATTTTAACCAAATTACATAACATAATAATGCTTTTAAGACCAAACAAAACAGCGGTTCTTTTATATTAAATTGTTTAACTAACCTGCTATAGAGTGTCTGCAATATTCCATGCTTAGTTCCAATTTTGTACAGGCCATCATTGTTTACTTCAAGAACAACGCCAATAACATTTCTTAGTTCGCCCCTTCCTCTATCTACATCAGGAATTGGCACAGTCACATTATCGCCCACTTTAGCTGGCGGATGCGATTTGTCAGAAGCAGATTTCATTCTTTTAACCTGTTTCTGAAGGTTTTCAGCAGCTGTTTGTCTTGCCTTTTGGATATCATTACCAATTTTAGAAGTGCTGGCATCATTACTATCAGTGTCATCTCCTAAATCATTGTGATTGTCTGTCTGCCCATGGGTTAAGTCAGTTTTAATAAGTTTTTGAAGGTCATCTTCATCTTGAATGTCCTTTAATATTTCTGGTAGTAGTGATGTCGTTGAAAGACCAACTCTGGGTTCAACTCCAAACATAGCTTTGTAAGGCGATTGTTTTATGCCCGAATGATAGGCCCTGTTTTTCATGAATTGTACATACCTCAAGCCTTCTGACCATTTAGTCGTTTGATTATCTTTTAACCAACAACTAATCATGTTCTCGACGTCTTGGTTGACTCTCTCAACGGATCCCTGACTTTGGCTGTGGCGTGGTTTTCCATGCACTAGCTTTAGTTCTGGCCAAAGACTCGTCATTTCACATATAATACGATTGACGAATTCTCTTCCATTGTCTGACTGCAAAATACATGGGGCACCTATCGTCAAAAATATGTCATTCAATTGGTACGCTACTTCTTCAGCTCGTTTAGATTCCAAAGCACGGAGCAAAACAAACTTGGTCAAGTGGTCTTGGTAGACCATGATAAATTTAAACTTTCCATCAGGTTGAGTCTGAAAATCAATGAGATCCACTTGGCACCTACTGTTCATTTGGGAATGTAAAATTGGCTTAGAAACTAAACCTTTCTTTTTTTCGTCTTCTTTTCTTGACATGTTACACACATAGATAAATACAAGTTAATCATCTGTTTTGTGACATTAGCATATTTTAAAGATGTCTCAGCCAATAATCTGTCACGTCCGCCGTGTCCGGCAGCTCTGTGAGCTGCATCAATAACATCATACAATTCCTCAGCAGGAATATAGTACTTTATGTTATCTTCACTACGGGCTACAAGTTTTTAACAGAACCAATGTTTAAAATCGAAAACCTTTTCAATCGCCTGTGATGAAGTGGTGTCTTGATTTGAGCTTTTTCAGCCTCTTCCACTTGTAGGATAAGCTCTAAGTATTTATCCTTTGTTAAAACATTAAAATGAGAAGATTTTATACTTTCATTTTGCACAAGTTCTTTTAAAACCGCTCTCTCCATTCTAACTGATCAACTTGAACACTACACGATGGCTCATCCATAATAACAATATAAAAACCACAGTAAACTTTTAAACTACCTTAAACAATCAAATTAATATGACTTCACAGATTGCACGTACACAAGTCACAACATGAATGCACGCAATGAGTGAATAGACAACGAAAGCATTGCTAGAAAGGGGTGCGGAAGGGCATTAACAGGTTCGAACGTATTTATTTTGTCACTTGCAACGATTTAAACAGTTCGGCCTAGACCAAACTAGTTAAGCCTAAAGTATTTAGGCCAAACTAGATTGTCCTGGCTAAACTAGTATATCCTGATACGCGTAGGATAAACCGGTTTGGCCTAGGACAAACTAGTTTGGCCTGAATTCGGATTTGGCCGTTAACATATGTATGTATATTATTACAATTCAAATTAAATTTACTAGTCATCTGTGCATTCACCGCATTTATCATGGCAATGGTTGTTTATACAGTAATAATCGGTGAAGGCCCATATAGGTATCACATCAATGAGGGATAGAGTACCTACCAATAAACCCTAAATATCAGTATGGTATGATTAAAATATAATTAATGAAAACTGAGAATAGTACTTAAATTTATCAAAAAAAAATAAGGCAGATTTTTAGTCACATTAAATAGGAGTGTCAGCGGTTAAGTAAGAAATAAAATAAGATAAGTAACGATAACTCCAAACTTTATTTACGGCGAATGTTAATTACGTTTAGTGTGACTATAGGGTGACCAATCCGCAATACGCTATCATATTAATTGTAAACCATCACAAAAAATTAGGTTAGGGTTAAAAATTATAACGAAAAGGTGTAATAACTGACAGTTTTGTTAAATGCAGTCCAAATCCTCTATTGAAATTGCTCAACGTTATCGTTATTTATAACCACAATGTACGTTATATATGTATAGTACGAGATCCGGCTGCAAAATTAGTATGCTCATCGAGCATTTTCTAATAACTTAAATTTTACATACGTTTATGAATAGAAGAATATATATCTACCAGGATGCCTATAAAAAATGACCGCTAGTATTTTTAATTAATAGTATATTATGCTACTAGGAGTAGAAAGCATTCTTTTGTGTTGAGCGAAGGTATTGCGGCCGAAGCGCAGCTGAGGCCGCAAAATACTTTGCGAAACACAAAAGGCGTTCGACTCCGTGTAGCATATACTATTTTTCTTCAAGCGTAAAAACCAAATTCTTGAAGTAATTGAGGTGGTTTTAGAATGAATAGGCAACAGCGTTAACTCAACTTTACAACTGTCAAACATGACTGTCAAACAACATTATTTTTGTTGTGTGTATTAACACGGTTTGTAAAAGGAAAATTTTTGTATTAATTTGTAGAGTAAGAAAGAAAGCTATAATTATTTAACAATACAACAATAATAATAATTAACTCTTATTTCAGATGAAAACTTAAAACAAACATTCTTTTGTAGTAACTATATAGTGGAAAAAATACCTATTTCTTATTTATAGTAATATTAAAGGTACAATTTTGTAATGTCGAGTTAATAATATTTAATCCACTACTTGCTGTTTTAGAACTGACATTGACGTCATTATAGTCGTGATGGATTTCATATTCACTTGACTGGGATATGCTCGATGTTGCGGTGGAAGTACTAGGCCTGTTAAGATCACCTGATGTTACGGTAGATGTGTTACCTTCATCGCACCCTAATATTCTATTGGCAATTTCACGTTTGTTTGAAAGGAGTCTTCGATGTATCCCTCAGCTACATTGTTAGATTTCCATCCACCGTGTCTTTTTAGAGTGGTAATGTCTCCACCATTGTCAACTAACAATGTAGCTGAGGTTCGTCGCAGTGTATGACCAGTGTATTCCTCTGGATTAGGTAGTTTTAAAAAGTTGCCACTTGTTTTGGTATACCTGAAATTTTATGTATCCCCATAACGACACGGTGGCATCTACCATTTTGGTATTTTAAAAGAATCTTGTTATGTTGATGTCATTAGGTCGAAGTGTCATATATTGTCTACATAAATTTAAATAAAATCTCCAACTATGGTAAATGTCCGTGACTTATTCGTTTTAGTATTAGGAATTTTTACTAGTATTATACGTTCCAGGTCTTCGATATCCTGTATTCTTAAATTGACTAGTTCGTCGCAACGACATGCCCCACTAACTCCGAATATTAATACGATCTAAGAAAATAGTATCTACTTTAGCGATTGAAAAGTTATATTTGAAATTACCTTCATGGCCAAATATTCATTGTTTGGCGCATTTTGTAAAAAGTTATTAAAATGTTCTTTTAGAAAACTTTTGCTTTTTTGGTTGATACCCATCAGCTTGGCGCTTCAAGAAGGAAATTAATTTTGCGTAATTTTTAAGTTTATGTCATGTTTAATATTTAATTGGCACTTTAGCATGGAATATTGTGCCCATAATGACGAACTTTTCATAGTTTCCGCCAAATGGGAAAAATACGCTAACATAACATTTTCTGTGTAATTGATTATATTATTTTCTTGCGCCCATTTCAAAAATTTATTGTAAGCAAAATCATATATTTTGCGCGATTTGTTGGGGATCAAATTTTCAACTAAGGCATCGGCGATTTGTTTTATTTTAGGTGGAGTTCCTTCAATTTGCGACATTTTTTAAAAGTTTAAATTTTAAATGGCGTTTCTGCTTAAAAGTGCTAATACCTCTACCGGCAAACTAAGTTACTAATTGAGCGTAAAATAATAATATTATTGTACGCCGTAAAATAATGTAGTCGTTCTATATATTCAATGCGGTATAGTAAAATTCATATTTTAGCACGCTTGAAGAAAATTATTATTATTTGAATTTTGGGAAAAATTCATTCACTTGTTTTTAAAGAAAATATTATCCACGTTACAGCAATGTATGAAGAGAGCTTTTATTTGATATCTAAACGATAATTGAACATCATGAACATTTTGCTGTGAAGTGGATGATATTTTCTTTAAAAAACAAGTCAAATATTTTTCCCATAAAATCAATTAATATTAATTTAATTAAAAATACTACCGGCCACGTTTGTAATAACATTTTTCTAATAATAATTTTTTTATTATTACTTTAAACTTTTGTATGATAGAGTTCTATATCTAGATGGCACATGATTATATGCAGTTGAAATATTTGCGACTTTTCGTATTTGGATGTACGATGTGATGGCACCTATAATAGTCTATTATCACGTGTTGCATATGGGTAGTTCTGAGATGTTGTTTATTACGAGCAAAAATTACCGCACTTAGGATTATAATCGATGGGAAAGTAAATATTTTATATTTTATGAAGGTATTTTTGCAGGATGAACAATTTTTATGTTAAAGATTAATCTAATTCAGCGTTTTTGCGAAACAAAACTTCGTTGCCAATCGGTGCATCTTCTCCAGACAATAACGTTGTAATACATATGTGAATAGGCAAGCGCATAGTATACTTTTAACACATAGAATTTATTTATCAAATTTTTTAGTTTAGCATGACATACAAAGCAATATTCATTTTCCTGCATACAGTTTCTACATAGACTTTCCAATCTAGATTGATGTCAATATGTATTTCCAAATAGGTATGTTTCAGTGGTAACTGTCGCTTCTTGTGGTTGTTGATTGGAAGTTCTGCAAAAATCTAGGTAAACTGTCTTGGTATAGTTCAAAATTAAATTGTTTCCATACATATCTTGATGTTTTTTTGTAATTCCAAAGAGTCCTTTGCAGTAGTTATAATTGCCCTATCATCAGCATAGGTGGTTATTAATCCGCTAGTATTATACGATACATAGTAAGTATATTGAAGGGCAAAGTATTGATCCCTCCGCTACGCCTTTGTTAACCGTTTGATGTTGAGAATAGATGTTATCTACTTTAACCATAAGTCTTCTGTTGTTGAGAAATAATATTATCCAATATTGTGTTGAGTAACCAACACCTAAGTGAGGTAATTTTTGATTTAGTATCTCTAAATCAACCGTATCGAAAGCAAGTGAAATGTCAAAAATTAAAGCAGCTGTATGGTAGTCCCTTATAAAGTTTAAGAAGGATGTGACTCAGGAGTTCAAAGCTCGCAGTAGTTATTGAAAGCCGTGTTTAGACTTAGGAAGTAATTTGTATTTGTTTAGAAAATTGATAAGCCTAATGGATACAATTTTTGCACACATTTTTATATATTGGAGTTATTTTGCAGTGAATCTTAGACTATTACTTTTGACGTTACTTTAAGTCACTCAAAATCTAAAAACTTAAGTTGACATGTAAATTAAATTTTAACAAGTTCTAACTAGATTTTAAGAATTAGAAAAATTTTAAAAACAGTTTGGAAAGAGCAATTAGTTAGAATTTAATATTATAAGAAATCATTCTTCAAAATTGATTAATTAATTATCTAATGAAGAATATACTTATACCTTTTTTAAAATTTAATTTACATACCCATTTAAGTTTTTATCATTAATCCTTATTATTCACTATTTTTTGATAACTATTCTCAGTTTTAATTATTCTAATATTGGAGATGAAGTTAGCAATTTAATTATAAGTACATATAATTAAATAGTATTAGATTGGAGGTAAAGTAAGTATTCTACTTTCAAAGAATTCATTTGAGATCTCATTCCAAACTAACAATAAATTTAAAGACTGTAAAGAAACATAAATTAGTTTACAAACTCAACAGTAAAAATTTAAAAGCACAGAAAATATAAATTTTCCATAAACAGTATTTACAAATTCTTTAACTTTAACGATACGCATTTATTTATCTTTGGAAATATAAGTTGTCGAAGTTAATATGTGAAATGTATGTACAAAAGTACATAGGAAAACTTAGTAAATATTTTTTTAAAAGCATTTTATTTTATCGAACACTTCTAAGTTAATTTAATTCTTCCTTCAAATGTCGTGCTGTTGCCATAGTAATACGATGAAAATATCGACATTAAAAATGCACTTCCTTAAAACTTCTGTTTAGCAATTGCGTTTAAATTAAAGACACAAAATGCAAGTTTTACTTTTGATTTGGAAATTGGATAAATATCTAGTTTTCTAAAATTATTACTTAATTACATTAACCCATATTATACAGTAATCTCAATGATTGACTGAAAACAAATTATTGATTGCATAGTTAATTTTGTTTGAACTGTTAAATTACGATGAAATTGTAAAAATGTCGAACGAAAAGTGGAAGAGGTTTGATACGATTCGATTATATCCAATTAAAAATGCCTTTGAAATATCTAAGCTGTTTTCTTGAAAACGTAATTGTTTTACAAAGGAATAAACAAAACCTTCGTGCTTGACAGCCGGGGAGATGAGCAGGTAAGCTGGCTTATATTGATTTTCTGTCATGACGGTTTGTAGGCCTTGTAGAGGTATGCCCAGGTAGATAACGAATATAAATGCCAAAACGACGAAAACTATGAAAATACTCATGAACTCCGTTTACAATTTCCATACGAATTTTAACCTAGTATGTATATGTCAAAGTTGTAATTAGTCACCAAAAGTTTTCAAGACGTAGTAAGTAAATAAAAAAATTCTTAAATTTTGATAAACTTACTAATTTTTATTCAATTATTTGCGACAATAAACACTAATTATTTGTAATTGAATCAGTATGTATCATTTAAAAAGGGAATAATTAATTAGTTTTGCGTTAAGTTTGAACATTGCAATAATATTAAAAATATAGTAACAATATTTTATTTTAAAAACAGCAATAAAATGTTAAGACGCCGTTTTTTGAGTATTTAGTTTTAAAGTAAGTAGATAGATGGCGCTTAATTTAAGTTGTGTATTATTAATACTAATTTGCTTGATATACGTGACCCGAATTTGATGTAGGTCTTCCTGTGGTCAGATTAATCCGATTTGAGATAATTGTGTAATATTCTTTATATTAAATATTTAACTAACTTGTATAATGTGTAGTTTCCGATCTGATGTTAGAAATTTAAAAAGCATTTAAATAAGTTTCAAGTAATTTTGTTTATTTGATTATTGAGCATTTTGTACACTTAACGATGGACGTTTTAGCTTAAATGTTTAAATATAAATAGACTAATTTTATAAACTTTTCAGACCTTCAATCTTATACGTACGGATAAAGCATGGAATTCGATTTAAGGAAACCACAGAAATGGGTTAAGCGTTATAAGTTATAACAATCAAAACATCGTTTTAACCAATTTATTATAAATTTACAACAATAATTTAAAGTACTTTTAATATTTTTGATAACTAAATAATTTTATCAATTATTGACTTAGTATCTCCAATGTCATCAAATTTTATTTTTTGGGGCGTATTAAATTAGTAAATTAAATATTAGCAAAAGGTTATGTCGACTGTTATGAGTTGTTATTTGCACTTTTTTTATTATACCGGAAGTTTGATTGGATTTCAACATAATTGGTTGAGCTAAAAACACCATGTATAGGAAAATATTTTTTTTTACAATTAAAGGTAAAATTGACTTGTTTAACCCCACTTTTGGGCGTAAAGTATTACATTTTGCCCGCAGGCTTAAAAGTGTTACTTTGATGCCCGTGGGTTTTCGGTTTTTAAATCGTTAAAATTGACCTAATGTATTGCTGGATACAACTAACTCCACATTATTGGTGTCTATTGTATTAACTATTCTATAATCAACTTTAACAATTGTAATGATTGATACCATTGATTATAAAGTTACTAAAGATTGGCAAAACATATTGGAAAAATGTAACTTACAATTTCACCGATTTGTAGATGGCTCCACCGTCGATTTTCAACGAAATATTTTAGTTGCTTTTTTGCGTTTGTTGAATTAGCGTCACCGTTGAACCGCTCCGAGTTTGTGCGTGTGTCTGGAAGTTATTGTGATTTGTTGTGACAATAGCTACGTGCAAATACGTGAATTGCAAAAACAATAAGAAGAAGAACAAAAACAAAAGTTTTTTAAATCTCCAATAAAAGATGTACCCGCGCCAGCAAGTGGTAAAAAAAATTGTGGGAACATTGTTATTGCTCTTGTAGATATTGACGCTTTAGGAAATAAGTTAATTTGTGAAAAACATGTTTTAAGGTCAGACATAATTATAAACAATAAAAGAAAATAATTACATAAAAATGCAGTGCTGGAAAAATTCGAGAAAGAAGGTACATAAAAGCAAATTAATATTATTTTATTTTCTACTGAAATAGTTTTGTGTAGTAACTTATCTTTCTATAGTTAATATTATAAATTCGTTGGGTGTTTTATTAACTTTATTCCGTTTAAAAATTGATCGCATATAATTTATGATTTTTAATTTATCCAACTGTAAGTTTTTGCGCAAAAACAAAAATACAAAATAAATTTAATAATTCATTATCAATTTATTTGTTGTTTTATTACAATGTACTAAAAGTTGTGTGTAATTAATGAAAAATGAATATTTAAAATAAAATACAATTGACTCAGCATATCTTTTATCAGTAAATTTATGTTATTTTTTTCTTCTTAGAATCAACTTCCGAAGTCCTTCTTAATTCAAAAGAAAAACGCAGCAAATTCATCTTTTCTAACTGTGTTTATACGGTATACCACTTTTATAACAAAGAGTCTTTACAACATTTTTTGAACTTTTTAATCAACTAACGTGCACTCTACAAACTGGAAACCAAATAATGCAATTATAATCAGTATAGATCGCACTAACGATACATATAGTATAGTAAGACATCTTACATTTACAAAAGATGAAGTTATTCTTCTAATGAAGCCAGCCATTCTCAGCGCTTTTGCAGTAATAAAATCAATGTGACGAAAAAATGTCAGAGATCTATCTAAAATAACACCAAGATCTCTAATGACAGGAACACATTCGCATTATTTATGTAATACATAGGTGAAATGCTACTGCGTTTTCTACTAAATTTAACAGATTTACATTTCTCAATATTTAAATGCATATCATTACTGATACACCAATTGTATAAGCATTTCAGATCTGCCTGTAATGATGAAGTATCATCGTTAAATTTAATTTTTTTAAAAATCTTTAAGTCATCAGCAAATAAAAGAAACAATGACTTTAATTCTGCTGCTGCTGCTAGACAAAATCCATGCTGATTAGTATTTAATACATTTGTAAATAGTTTTTGGAGTAAACCACTAACCAACTTATCTAAAACCTTAGGAACACATGATTGAATGCTTATAGGTCTATAATTCATAATATTATTACGATCACCACTTTTGAACACAGGTATAACAAAGGTTTTCTTCCATATCATCGGAGTTTTTTACTACTGAGCGACATATTGTATAAGACAAATAATGGATCTATTAGTTCTGTAGCAAACATTTTTAGGATGCTAGGAGTTATGCCGTCAACACCGGCACTTTTTTTAATACATATTTTATTAAGACATTGCATTATATCCTGATGTGTCACTGAATATTCCGCTACGCAATAAAAGGTGTTGTATTCATAATTCTTTACAATACCATTAGAAGTAGGTAAAATAAACAGAGTTGAAAAAATCACAAAATAAATTTGAAATAGTAATACCGTTACTGGCAGACTCAGTCTCAAGATACATATTTTACGGTAAACTTTTTACATCGCTATTTCTCTTTCTTACGTAACGCCAAAATTATTGACATCTTGTGTAATGCCATATTCAACACCTTTTAGATAATCTCTATAAGCTCTATTAATAGAAGTTTTACATAAGTGACGCAAACGATTAAATTCTTCATAGTCCAGTGCATTTTTATACTTTTAAATATTTTTGTAAGGAGCCTTTTTATCTTTAATTAAACGTATGATATTACTACTAAACCATGTTAGATAGTTACTATTTCTACGTCTTTTTTTTGTACAAACATATAAAAACCTGAATAAATAACATTATAAAATATTGTCACACAATCATTTAAATTCCTGTCACTAAGAAGGTCAGCCCAATTAACATCAGCTAGATACAGTTTGAAATTGTCATAATCTAATGTGTTAAAATCAAAATAAAATTCTTTTGAATCCGGCAATTCATACATCATATATCTCTAAACAAAATAGTAAGGAGGGATGATGATTATCCAAGGGTAGTAAAGGTGTAGCTAATGACGTATTTAACAGCAAATTAGAAAATAGTAAATCCAATATTACACCATTATGATTTTTGATGTGATTAAATTGACGTAAGCCGCAATAAGAAAATGAGTCATATATTATTTGATCTATTTCGGTGCACAAGTAAATTGCAGATAAACCTGTCAAATCTTCGGTTTCCCTTACAATATTTCGAAGATTAAAATCTCTAACATTAATTAATTAATTATTAATTTAAGGTTTTTTTGTATGTATTAAAATTAGAATAAAGTATGTAATTAAAAAGTAAATTTGTTTCGACTTAGTATTAGTAAGAAGTGCAAAACAATTTGTATGCACTATAGGTGTAAAGTACTTTTAAGCCCTCGTCTACGGCTCGTACAACAATTTCATGCTCGGGCTTAAAAGTGTTACTTTTACACCCTTGGTACATAAATCACTATTTTTGACCTCTTCAATTGTCAACATAGTAAAACACACTAATGACCAGTAACGAACCTTCTCGACGGTAAGCAAATTTCCACTAAGCTAAGTTTTGTTATATCGACATATTTTGGTATTTAACGGGTGCTCAATAAAAAAAATGGGCTAGCCAAGTTTTGGATTTTAAATAATTTAAAAAAATTAGAGTTTAATATAATCCTGCAAAATAACGCGTGTCGGAGTCCTTATTAAAAGGTGATATAAATATAACTTGAATATGCAAATAAATAAACGTTTTCGCTTGATTTCTACAAAAATACAAATCACCTGAAATGAAAAAGGGTTTGAGTTTGTGTCGGCCAGGAGATTATTCTCCCATAAATTTAACTAAGCAAATTGTATGCAACTAATTCCGTACTTTAATTTTACAAAAAAATGCTTGGTTTTAGCTACACATTATGAAAATTCAAGTTTACACTTGGTTTACTTTGCAAAGCATACACAACTTACAATATTCACGACCTTTATTTGAAATTGTAAACTTGTTGAGAATGATCTAACACCAAAGTCCGTTTAGATTGTACCCATCGAAAATAGATAAATGTGGCTTCTACTATTGAAATTTAATCACAAGATGTAAGTAGTTATATGATACCGTCTCTGGCTCACTTTTGGCAGAAAATTTGAATTTGTGTTGGGGTATTTGAATTTTGAACGTGGTGGGTTGTTACATGCCCATGCGCCGTATGTTCGGGTAAGATTGGAGTGACGACCTTTTTTGTAAGTTCGGGGTAAGGGTGTGGAGCTTTTGGAGACAATAGGAGGAGTCCGGGAAACGTTCGGCGTCGTTCGGAATCGATTGAGGCCGCTCAGGATTGATCGGGAACGTTCAAGGTTGCTTGGGCGCGCTAGGTTAAAGCCCAGTGAATGAAATTTGAAACCGTATGTTGAAATTATTGCTTATGATATTAAGAATGTAATTTGAATTAAAAGCAAAATTTACTAAAGTGTAATGTGATAAGGAATGCTGTGTGCATTAAGATTAAGACCTTTGCTTCATTACAGAACAGGTCTGATTGTGTTTGTAATTTGAAGTATTGGGCCGGTTCATAAACGTTCTTGAACAAACGGTGTGTAATATTTTAAAGAGTAGAAATTAGAGGATCAATTGAGGAGGTTTATTTACCCTTAGTTAATATGTATTAACGTTGAAATGAGATAAAAGTGATTAATAAATACCTAACAGTATGTGACTTCAGTTTCTAGTCTACGAGCAAAAATTCACGCCGCAAATACTAGTACTTATTATAAACTTTCGACAACTAAACTTAGTTATTGCGAAAGATAAAGTTTCAAACTAAAGAAAGTTTGACATCATAAGCTTGAAACAGAAACATTAAAAGTATTTTCCTGAATATTTTAATTACTTTATAACGATAAGATAATTAACAAAACTTTAAGAAGAGAATTCACGAGTAGTTTAAAAGTCAAAACAACAAATTTAATTTTACTTAATTAGATAGTATAGTTTGTAGGAATAAATATCAAAAGTTGGTTAATTTTCAACTTGAACAAAACTTCACATTTTGCAATAAGACAAGTATTTCATTACTTTACTATACTATAATGATGTAGGAAAATACTCTTCACATACCGTGTTACGCTAACAGTATCTAAATCGGGCATTTCGAGTTTAACGAAACTCAAATGCACAAGCGACCTATGGGGACTACGGATTCACAATATAGGATACTACAGTCAGTATTTTTGTCACAGAACAGGCGTTAATATATCAGAAGCAAAGTTGAAACGTAAAGTACACAAGAAAATTAGGAGAGACACATACGCTACATAGCTCGAATTCTAACTTAAAGTTTGTATCAGCCGGTTACTTTGTTAAAACAATGTGTAAAGGGAGGACAGTTGGACCACCTTTTAAAAAAGACGCAACAACTTCTTATTATTTAACAAAATCTTTTCAAAATAATGCCACAACATAGAGCAACGAATTGTTAACTTATATATTTTTACTAATAACCTAGCGAACAGTGTTATTTTAGAATAAAAGAAAATTAAATAAAAAAATGGTCCATCTCCTACCCCTACGAGGAGAGATGGACTTCGTAGGTAGGAGAGTGGACCCTACTATATTTATGGTTTTGCTTGGTAAGTTTAATTCCGCAAGTTTGACAGGTATTTTTATAAGACGTGCAGTCCTCATGCAACCAACGCCGGCATAAGTACATTCTATCCAGGCAACTTTCTTCTCGGTAAGTCGATAATCTTCATTACATCCCACGCATTCGTTTTCTAGGTCGCTGAAATGTTCAGCCTCACTGGAAGTGTCTTGAAAATCGGCTCATCTGAATCTGAAGAAGATGAGTTACATCTACGTTTTTTATTACTTTTGAGTTTGTTTTCCTGCTGTTGTTTTAGTTTATTTTCCTTGTCCTTTCTCTTATTTTCTTCTTCTGTACCTTGGCTTTGTATTCTTTCTTGTTTTCTGCTTTAGAGCTCTTCTTTTCTTCTTTAGCCTTCCTTATTTCTTCTTTCTTTACTAGAGCTTCCTTTCGCTCTTGTATATATTCTGGTGAATTAATAACACCACTTACTACTTTCTTACGTACTCTTTTAAAGCGGAAGTTATTATGGCACAGGTGAGACCACCTCTAATGCTTTTCCAGGTGTTATATCTTCCTGTTCAATTACGTTGTCCGGAGTGATGCCCTCCGTGAACACCAGATGATCCAGCTTGTGGGGAGTTAGTTGTGTTACCCACCCGTTCTTGAGGTTGCATGTGACTTAGTTCTAGAGACTTTTCCTCCTCCAACAAAATGCATGGTCTGGAATTTTCTCCGAATTAAATGGAAGTATTCCAGTTGCTCTAAATGCTGAGACCGCATTGTCGACTGTTGCTGCTTTTCCCCAAGATTCACCTAAGAGCCTTCCAAACTGCAGCCTGTTAAGTTTCCTGTTTGGATATTTAAAATCATGTGTCTGCAGGCTTCGTAAAACTTCTGTTTCAGTGATTTGAAGAAGGCACGGTCTAATGTTGCAGGTAGTGGGATGTATGTGGTGGTAAACAGTACAAAATTACATCATTTTGTTCTGCTGTTTCTAGTAGACCAATGTTAGTAGTGTGCGAGAATGGCCATCCATTAAAAGCATAACCTTTCCAGGACTTTTCTAGGGAGAAAGTGAGTCGTGAACCAGTCTAAGAATATCTCGGAAGTAACGTACGCCGATTTTGTGACTTTGTTTGCGCTCCGGGAGGCATGTCATCACACCATTCTTCTTTTCTATTTTTACCTTTAAAAATGCAGTAAGGTGGTAAATAGATTCCTTCTGCACTAATGCATGCGATTATACTTATGGTTTCTCCTTTCTCACTAGAGCTAATGCTAGGGACAGCTTTAGATCCTTTGGCAGCAACAACCTGTCCAGCTCTGGTATTCAATTGAAGGCCGGTCTCATCTGTGTTGTACACATTAGCAGGCTTATCAAAGAGAGTTGTCTTGAAGAATTCTTTCAAGGTTCTCAAAGTAATTTTAACAATATCTCTGGACATGCCTCGGGCTCGAGCCACTGATGTATTTTCAGCTTTTCGGATAGAAAGCTCTTGTCTTCTTCTTAAAAGACTGCAACCATTTTTACCAGCCTTTCCTGTAAGTGGAAAAACATAATGAAAAAATTTTACTATGTAACCGGTTAGCTTAAAGTTTACTTTTGTTTTGTTTTTTTTTTTGTTGGCAAAACCATGTTGCGTAGTTTTTAATGGTGGCCAGTTTTCCTTCAATTTTCCTAGCATGGAATCAGGGCCTAGTCTTGTTGTTTCTCAAAATTAGTTGTTTTAGTCGTCGTTTTAATGTAGTTTTGGGTTCCAAAGTTGTACCCTCATTTACACCCGTTCATTGGATATTACAATTTACGCAAGATTTAAACTTTGCCACTCCAACATCCCCTTGGCGTGGTATTTTGCGAAGGTATCGTTTGGCATTCTTATTTCGCCTAAAAAAAAACTTCGTTATCTTCCCTTATTTTACTGGTCATCTATCCTCAAACAAGAGGAGATGGACCAGATAATAACAACAAAAAAATGCGTTCAAGTAAAATTTAAGGTTATGGTACAAAAACTTCTAACTCGTCTTTATATTATCTTACCTAGCACACACGGATTTGAAAATTTTAACCACTGACAAAAGTTTTAACACTTGAAAATATTATTTTGCTCAAAACTTTTAAACACACCACCATAGAAACTAACCAAACAATGTACCGTTACGAACGAAGGTGGCTCCCAAACACCGCTTACAGAGCACGCCTTGTTGCCAGACTTACTGAAATATTCGTAGTATCCATCTCTCCTCCTGGTCCATCTCCCCCCCAATTTTTTATTTAACCACCCGTTATATTTAATCTAATACTGTTTAGACGTAATCGTTTTTAGGTGAAATAAAAAGCATTATCATTTAAAAGTTGTGGTGAGTTTGGATTTTAGAGTACTAAATAATGTTTTGAGTTGTTGAACACGAATCTGAGGATTGGCAAGAAATTGGGTAGAAATATTTATTTTATATTTATTATTTCTCTAATAGAAGTATTTCTAATCTTATAGAAAAATCTTATCACTATAAAATAAGTAAAGGTAACTGATTTTTATTATTATTTACGATTAACTACCAAAGAACAATGTGTTTATTCTTTGTCACAAATTGTTCATTGTTTGTAATAATGTTGTGGTTATCTTCTTCATTTTTCTTTTCCAGAAAAGATTTATAAAATTCTTTATTTTAACATTAGGAGGAGAAAATATGGAACAATCAACAATTATAACATTGTTCATAAATGAAATACAAATTTCATCTCATATTCAATTTATATTTACTCTATCTAGTTGGAACTATATGAAAACTTTTTCATTATATTGGTTTTTTGAAAAAAGTTATTCGTAAAAAAGTTTGATCTAAACTTAAAATTCAACCATCAGATATCAACTTTTTTTAATCCGTATACAAGGTTTGTCAAAAAATATTAATTTTGCTCAAGAGTAAAGTACCATTTTTTTTTAAATACAGAAGAATGTTGTAAAGAAAAGTTTTTTAAATTAAAAGTTATACCTAAATATAAAATTACAAAAAAATTCAGGTTTGGTGATTATTTACTCATCATATTACTTATTCTAGCTTGATAGATTTAAATTAATCTAGGATCCACTGACATGAAATATTTGACACTGAACGTCAGCGTGGGTTTGTATTTATAAAATTACAATAAGAGAAGGTGGATATGTCGAAGTTTTAGTAGATTGAATTCAAATTTAATTATGTTTGTTTCTGAATAAACACGGAATGTTTGTTTACTAAATATTCTTTGTATGTATTTTGGTATTTCTAAAATAAATAATTATTATGCATTCATTACGTATTTAAATTGCAAGATTGTTGTTAACAAATGGAAAGCTTATCATATTTTTAAATTCAGTATTAAAATTTATATGTACAAATATTTATAATGTAAAACGTAAATAATCACCAAACCTGAATTTTTATATTAAATGGCTGTAATATTGAAATATAACTTTTAATTCAAAACAACTTTTTTATTATAAAATTTTTCTGTGTTGTAAAAAATAATGGTACTATACTCTTTAACAAAATTAATATTTTTTTGACAAACCTCCTACACGCTTAAAAAATTGATAGCTAAAGGTTGCATTTTAGGTTGAAGAGATTTTCCTTTCGTAAAAATTTGGTCAAAATAAATTTTCCAGGACCGTACTACAGGCTAACTGGATCCCTTTAAAGAAGGTGAATGTAAAAAGGAACAAACCACTTTCTACTGGTAAAGGCGACGTTTCGCACCCTAATGTGGGTCTCATCTTAATACCCATTTAATTCTGGCACTGGCTTTGAAAAAGTAACATCTATTTAATTCTGGCACTGGCTTTGAAGAAGCACTCACATTAGGGTGCAAAACGTCGCCTCCACCAGTAGAAAGTGGTTTGTTCGTTTTTACATTCACCTTCCTTAAAAGGATCCAGTTAGCCTGTAGTACGGTCCTAAAAAATTTATTTTGTTGCATTTTAAGTTTTGAATTTTTATCAAGAAAAACTTTTAAAAAACCAATAATAAAAAAGTTTTCCATATGGTTCCAACTTAAGTAGACACACTGTATAATCTTACAAATTCATGCTAAAAATGTTTATATGAAAGAAGTAATCAGGTATAATAAATTAAATTATTTAATTCTAAACAAAATGTATTCTTTTCTTTTGTAACTAGAGGATTTACGGTTGTTTAGATTCATGTGTAGGAATAATAGATGAACAATAATTCTAGATTACCTAATAGATTGAGTTGGTATTATTTAGGTGTATGTTTCAAATTTAATTTAATTTAGGTCGTGTGTAATAAGTACTAGATTAACATTAGTTGTATATAAAAGCTTAGTTATTATTTATTCGGGTTTTAAAGAAATACTACATAAATGATTTATACACAAATAAAGTTTACAGTTACCAGCAATAATGTGCTTGAGCAATTTTTGCAATTAATTTTACACTTCATCTAAAAACACAAGAACTTTTATTTTATGCAATTTACATTGTTAGTTGTAACGAAATAATTTTTCCCAATCAGTTATTTTACGTGAAAACTGAGGATATCAGTTTGTCGAACAAAAATGCTAATGGAAAACCATTGAGTTCAAAAGAATTTTATCCGTAAAGAAAAACTCGGGTGTTTTTTAGCAAGATAAATTAACGAAATAATATACGGGGGTAAATTTTTAAAGTGTTAGAAAGCTATATCTTGAGCGAGATTATTCAATAAAATTGTTTTATTTTTTTAAATTCAATAGAATTTCGATTAATCATAATTTCATGACTAAGGAAACATTTCAAAAATTTTTTGCGAACACAGGTATTAGTTTTTTACGTAAATTCAATTCCAGAAAGAAAAATACATAATCCTATTTAAAATTCTAAAGTTACCTCATCCCCCTCAAAATTGAGGAGAAGGTAAAATCTTAAAATATGGTTACATATGTCCCCCATCTGTCTATTACCCTACCAAGTTTCATGAAAATATATTAAACTGTTAACAGCAACTGTGAACAACAACAATAATTATCTTTAATGATACAATTAGAACATATTTTAATTTGCTACTTTATAAGTAAAAGTTAATGACTATCAAAAGAACAAGTTTTTATTGAAGATAGAAAATGATGTACACATTTTACATAATAGTTAATTTACTGAGTATAAATACAGGGTGTATTTTAGTATCACCTTCAAACAAAAACTGGAGATTCTGTGATTCAAAATAAGCCAAAAATTCTATAAACGTTTCCTTACCGACATACAGAGTTTATTTATTTGTACTTTTTAAAGTTTTTCAAGATTCCTCTAGATTTACAAAAGATATTAAGCTAAGATTTGGCGCACGTAAACGTCTAATCAAATACAATTAATCACACAAATTCTATAGCATGGATACTTACCATCAATTCAAAGTAAGAAAAAAAATGTACCTACGTCACCGCTTTTATAGAAAAAATATTTTTGTTAGATTCAACATGTAATTCAGCAAAAAATATATTTAGAATTTTTCGGATTTGACACCCCGTTTTTGAAATATTTGCTTTAAAGTAAACAACCATATTAAAGCCAATTTACATTATGTGACTTTCAGACTCGACTTTTTTGCTCGATTTTATGTTTGAGTGTAACTCAGAATGAAATTAATATTTGTCTTTAGAATATTGGAGAAAATTAAGGTTGTGCGTATGCTTACAATTTGACCTGTAACCTTATTTACAAGTGTTTTTAGTGAAAAGCAGGGGAACTATGGTGCACATGTGCTAGCTATAGTTTACGGCCCTGGCTATACATGTTGATATGATGTTGATAACAATATTACTCGGAAACAAACAAAAATGGTTATTGCGAAGAGACAAAGGTCGTGGGGCTTTAAATATCGTCTTTACCAAATTAAAAGTTGAAGACCTGAGTAACTTTAGGAATTTACCAATACAGTTCTGAGTAGAAAAAGTATGGCTTTAAAATAAAACTGTTATCTCTACTGTGTTCGATTTTAAAAAAGACTTATAGAATTATATAGGTTTATACTTTTGTTTTTCACGTACTTAATTATGTTTATTTTTAAATTGATAAATTGATATGATGTCATAAACTTTGAGTAGTAGCATTGATTATAAAGAGTAATTAATGGTACTAGCAAATAGATACTTACTCAATTAACTATTAATTTTTGGTATGTGGTCAAGAAGATGTGTTTTGTTTTTTATTTCTATTCCAATTTCGTATTTGAGATGTAGATTATAAGTATTGAATATGTGTCCAGTAGGTAACGGGTTGAAAGATAATTTTGACCATGGAGTATTTTCAATATCGTCGTTGCCGCAATGAAACCTCGTATGTGTCAAAAAATCCGATTTCGACATATTGGTGTCATTGGACGCGGAATTGTATGCTCTATTTTGCTACAAAATCTCCTATGTGTTGAATTTCAATTACAAACCTGAAATCAAAAATAAAATTCTCCTATGTGATTTGCATTCCTATTTAATAAAACTAAGTCATCTTAAAAGCTCCTATGTGTCTAACAATCACATAGAAGCTTTCTTGTGATCAGCACGTATACTAATATGTCCACATATTATATCTTTGTGTATAGAATTGTCACATAGGAGTTTTCATAAACATGAGTCGTTGGTATCAAGATTAAACTGTTGACACATAAGTAAAATTTTAACACAATTGGTAATACCGTGCGAGTCTTACAAGTGTTTACTGATTAAAATGTTAAATTGTTTTACATAATAATTAAAGTGCCTCACAATACAGGTATGAAGTTGTATTAATTATTATATTCTTATTGCCTGCTTTCATTAACTTGAGAAAAATGTCGCTGTACTAAATTGCGTTGTAATTTCCTAAAAAAGGGTTATAAAATGATGGTTATATTTTTTGTTAAGTAGGTACCTACTTATATCCAAATTGTAACTATTGTTTAGGACAAGGAAAATTATTAAAGCAGTGTAGGTAGCCTACTACATCACTAATCTATTATTCCTATTATTTTCAGTTTATTTTCGATAACAAAATGTTTCCTTGCGCGAGTCGTGGAGCCAAACTTGTACAAGCCGCTTTGAATAATTTAAGTTCTAATGCACAAGAATTAGATAATAATTTTTATGGAGAAAACACCCTTAATTTAATACCTCAACTATCTGAACCAAATAACGTTCAAGATGCTTTAATTTCTTCGGAAAACAACAATCAAGGAGGTGATTTGATTTACGAGTACGATGCAGATGCTGATTTAGCAAGTGCCATTACTGCAGCTTTACTAAATGACAACAATAGTATTTCAGAGCATTACAGGAACTTACGAATAATCATGAAGTAAATCAAACTTTCAAAATAAATACGGCAATATAGCAATGAGAATATTGCAAACCAAGAAGGCGCAATTTTTGTGATATAGTCGAATTTGAGATAAAAACAGCCAAAGTGAAATACAACACCCTACTGTGACTGAAATAACTGAAGCGGTTTCTAACGTTACTTATGATAAACAGAGTCAAAACGGCCACGCAAGAGGAAACTACAATCTGGTAATACACCATCTACATGGAGAGCTTTAGGTTTGCCTTACCTTGGCTGTAAAAGACATAAAATTGTCAAGAATATTACAAAAGAAGCCAGGTCAATGAAGGTTAGATGTTCACATAAATTTACAGAAGCAAAAAGGGACCGAACATTCTTGTGTGGAGTGATTTCGGAAGACGACAGAAAAATTATTTTCAAACAATTTTGGAAAATTGAAACTTGGCTTGCGAAAAAAATGTACGTAAAAGGTTTAGTTAGTAGTCGAAATATACTGCGAAGAAGGAAGGTAGTGATGAACAAGCAAAAAAGACGAAGGTCACGATATACTCCTTTCAAAATCAGACGGATCAAAAGTAAAGTGTGCCGTCAATTTTTCATAAATACTCTAGATATTGGGAGGACACGTTTAAAAGATGGGTTAAGAAAGAACCACCGCACGGAATAGACGTAAACGACAATTTAGAAACTAATTCTGATATAGAAGGCGAAGGTAAACAAAACATACAATCATGCAATTAATGAAAAGCGGAAGATGCAACTGAAAGCTTTCTTAGATGAATTCCCTAAAGTTCCAAGCCATTATTGTCGCTTCCATCAAGCATATGCATGAAATTTATAACAATTGGTGTACAGAGCACAAATTTAAACCCTTTGGAAAAACGTTATTTAAGACTGTTTTGAAAAAGAAAAATATTGCCATACATATCCCGCAAAAAGATCAATGCGATCTATGCTGCGCTTATAAAACAAAACAAATTACAGAAGAAGAGTATCAAAATCAGTTGTAGCTGATATTCGAGCATTAAAATACAAATCGAATGGAGAGATTTTATATAAAATTAACCACTCGGATGAATATGCAAAGTTACCACAGAAAACGGTTTGCTGACCATACATTGGAAATAAAAATTGTATGATAAAGCAATACCAATTACCGAAACAAAATATCTACACCTGCAAGAACTTAAATCCGGTGTTGAAAAGATCACCACATTTTACGATAACCTCACATTTAAATCTGATAAAAAAAGGAAGAAAAACCAACAGACGCCGCAAAGAAAGTTGAAAAAGAGCAAGAAAAGTAACAGAATCTGCAAAGAAGAAGAAGCAGAAAAAATTAATAGAACCCGTCAAGATAGCTGGAAAAAAGCAGAGAAAACCAACAGAACTAGCAAAGAAAGATGAAAAAAAAGCAGCAGGCGGCAACAGAATTATGCGTTAAAGTTGAAAAAAGAAAAAAAACAAAAAAAGAGTATTAACACAAGAATGTTGAATTAAGAAACAGAAAAAAAAGAATTAAATTATTGACTCAAGAAATACTATGAACAATAATTTTTTTGTCTTTTTACTTTATATTAATTAAAAAATACAGTACATAATTTTGGCTTTGTTTAGTTATATTTTTAATAAAGTATTTTGGTCACTATGAAAAATATTATTATACCTTTAGCTGTAAGAATACAACAAAAAATTGTGCTAGAAATGTCACATAGGTGATTTCAAGCATCACAACTGCAGCACATAGAATATTGATGTAGGCTATTTAATCTCCTATGTGATATAGCTGTGATCCTTGAAATCGCGTATGTGACATTTCTGTCAACGACGATATGTATCTTGAAAAGAAAAGAATACTTTTTCAAAATATGATATTGGTAGAATTTGGCAACTGTCCATGAAGTGGTGACACAAACTATCTCTTGCTTTATTTAATTGAAAATAATTTAACGTATACACCTGTTTAGCGTTTTTATACATACAGCGATTATTTTTTATAACTGAACAAGTAGGTATAAAAATTTAGATTGATATTGACTTTTTAAATTTGAATATAGCAATATGATCATTATTTTAATGAACAGGTCGTACCTTATTTATGTCAATAATTAAATACATGGACGAAGTATCTGATGCTGGAACGAATCGTGCACCATAGCACAAGGCGATGTAAATGGTACATCTGAGCGCAGTTTTTAAAAATATTTTTGTTAGATACAGGGTGTATCGTTTATACAGGTGGTTCTGGACAATTTTTTTTTGGAAATATGTATATATTTTTACATATTTAGATAAATAATAATCTAAGCTTTTCAAATATGTTTTACTTTTAACATTTAGTTAAGCCGTTTAAAAGTTATTTTATTTTTTCTTCGTAAAATAGGCTTAGCAGGAACTTCTTTTAGAAGTCATAAAAAAACTTGCCTTTTATTATATTAAATTGAGATTTGGTACATTATTAGACAATATTTGAAAGTAAGTTGTTATCATAAAAACAACCCATTTTGTGATTTTTAACTTGGTTACATTTCAAACCTCCATAACTTTCAAAATTTAAATTGCACGCCCCGTATATTATTATTATAAAATCGTATTCACCATTTCATTTTACACCTTTTATAATACATATGCTATACCAAAAATTGATACTTTTAAAACATAGGAGTAATCAAGCTATCCCGTCTTGAAAACTCACCCTGTATTTAATTACAAATTTAGAATGTTTACAATTATTGTAAGTTGTTGCTATGTTTTGATACTTTTGCGTTTCTTTCTAATTAATAGTGGCCGGAAGGAGTACTCCTTTAACTTAGCTTGCGAAGAAAATTCCATTAGAACTTTAGTCAAATTAAGGAACTAAATAACTACTTCAGGCATCACTATTTATGAAATGGTTTCTTATCATAATTGCACATAGGAGTAGTAATTATTTTGATAAAAAAATTTTAACTTTCAAATCATAACGCATTGACTGTTTTCACATTTATTGTAGTTGGGATTACTAAAGCTTTTGTTGTATGATTCAATCTGCTCCATATAACATATGTTTAGAACGAGATATGAATTTAAATCTAGAGATATACAAAATGTCCAACTGGATTGTAATTTAACAATTGTTATTTGACTTAGATCCCTACTGAATTAGATAAGTTTGCCAATTTTACAGTCAAGATCTTGATATAATCGGATAATACGGTTTGAAAAATCAATCAGATTTAGTTTTGAATCAAAACCAGGTTCAAATTTTAAGTTTCTTTTTTTATGATTTGTCATGGCATGAATATATTTCTTTGGATCAGAATTTCAAACTACTCTATAGTAAGAGAGAAAGTTATGTCCTCATTTTTCCAAAAATGTAATGCTTGCATATTTTGGGCAATTGTCGGAGACCCCACACTTGGACGCAATATCAACATCCTTACTTATTATACATATGGACTTTTAAACAACAGCTACCCCATTGCGAATTATCAATAATTTAACCGGACAATAATGGGTTGGCAGCCGTTTTAACTCTCAAAAAAAGTCAAATAAGGGGATACCTCATATGAAAGCTCTTTCAATTCTCTATACAGCTATATCCAGTGTAAATTGCTCAAAAACTGTTACACTTAGGCATAGGGCAGCGTTATACCATTCTAAAGAAGACTTTTTGTTAACGTTATGAGATAATAAAATACGTGGCATTTATACGTATAAGTATAGCTATATAAAATACAGGGTGTTCCATTTAAAATAAAGCTCAAATTATATATTTAGACGTACAAATGAATCTGTTATGATTTGTTGGATTAGAAGATATTGAATCTTTTTTAATACTCCATATTTTAACAAAAGTCGATGTAACTTGGAACACTCCTGTATTTAGGTAAAAAAAGCATACCTTCTTTTAAAGGGAAATCAAAAAACGCAATAATATACATAGTGTTCCATAAAAAATATACAACTGTAATGCGCCATACTTTTTTGGTACATCCTGTCTTTTTCAAAACTTTCAAGTGTAATAGTTATTAACGTACATGCTACTAAAATGACAAAACTTGTCAAACTTTTACTGTTTCGCTATAAGTCTCCGTCCCGTTGGTGGTGATTCACCCTGTACAAGTATTTTGTTATGAAATTTATATTTACACTTCTGCGAAGATGACTCTACTATTTCTATAACGTTAAAAGATGTGTTATTAAAGATACGAATTTGCATTCTAAAGATACTTACTTGCGATAGGTTTATTTTTATTTTTAGCACACGCCACTACACCAAACTGAAAAGAAAATTATTCCATTCCAGGTTCCAAAGCAATTTAAAAAACTGACGCCTATACAAGAGAAATGATCGAATTATGCGGCTAGTTTTGTTTTTGGTTCTCGTAAAGAATGCGTTTAACTTCCTTTATAATCCAGGAAAAAAGAATTCCACTAATATAACCAATTCAAGAATTATTGATACAGTAATAAACGTTAAATTTGTCTATGATAAGTGCGAACACAACGACAATAATTTTACGTAAAGTTTCGAACTTTACTCACAATTATACGATGATCTCCTTCATGTTGGTGTATTTCGACCTTCTTATACGAGATGTTCCAAGATGGTCATAAAAATAGCATACCTATTCATTATATTTGCTTAACAATCGAGGCGTCGTCGGCGGAATAAAGAACATGTTTTCTTAAACCACCACTTCTAAACAACCCCTATAAGAAGGAAAATTTGCTTTAATAACTACTATATACTTATACTACTTAAATCGTAAAACATCTTTGTAATATATTCTGTAGATTTAAGATGATGTCATTTATTTTACAAATGTTTTGTAAAGAAACGGTCTAGTGCTAACGTTTACGTTTTGTATTTAATATTTTTTTTGTTTGAGTTTTGATTTGCTCAAATAAATTGAAAAAAAGGTTTCCAATCTATTTGGACAAATCAGCATGTATTAAATCCGTAATTTCTGTTTCGTACAAAATAATGCTGTATTATTTAAATTTTCCGCCATATTGCTAGGTTTTCATCTGAGATATTTAGTTCCTATCTTTGCTGAGTAGTTTTTCTCCCAACCAGAAACGGAGCTTCGTTATAATGTAACCAGTAACTTACAATTCCATTGTATAACCTTCGGTCTATGGTAACCATAATTAAAAATAAGGAAGTTATTTCTGAAAAGGAAAACGAAATTGAGCTTAATGTAGTCCTAGCAAAATCACCGGCTTTGCATCATAAAGAATATTAATCATTTAACACGTGGAAAGAACATAATGGTGTTGTAATAGTAAATGAAGATGTTCTCTTAAGTTACTTTTTGCGAACATTAAAACGGTCGATTGAAAAAAGAAAAAAATGTAAGTTGTTACTTGGAGAAAAGAAAACGTCGTTAGGAAATTATTCACCAAGTAGGTACATCTTCTCCTGCTGCTTCATTCAGATTGCATCCACTGTGTACTCTGCTTTCGTAACAAATGTTGGAAAAGAAATTACTGATAGAAATAAAAGCGGTATTGTATTTACCGACAGCAGTTTCAAAAATGCTCACAATTGTACTATTAATTTTCATTTGTAAGTTGTTTTCAATAAATGTATCTTACAACCAAACGTAAAACTACACTTCAACAAAAATAATCCGCAAAAGATTGCTATGATAACAATTAGGGACTAGGCCGAAAATGTACCATTCTACGGACCCAATTGAATCTTTAAAGTTGTTATTTTGGGGAGCGTGTATAAAAAAATATTTTTCGCTTTCTGTCAGGTTTTCGTAATTGTTTAAAAACAAATTATCTACAAATTAGAATAGACCAAGCTTCAAATAAAAGCTATTGTTTTGAATAATCATAATACAAAAATTTAGGTAAGTTAACCTCATTCCCGAAATGTGTGTTGTAAGAGTAACTCAATTTGTGCTAATTATTTTCAACACCTTCTTCGTGTATGTAAGCGTATGGACGACATACGCTTGTTTTGGAGTACGACTTTTCTTCTGTGATTGATTTAATCGTATTTCTTTGCGCTTTCCTAGAAATTCAATTCTTTAAAGTGTGCAGGTGTTTCAGTTGAGACAGAAACCATAAATATCCGTTAAACAATTTAGAAGTTGGAAAAGATTAAGGAAAAATCGTACTCTGTTCAAAATGAAGAGATCACTGTTTGAGTTACCAACCATTCTACCAACCCGTGGAGTAACAAATTGATGGTAAATATCATGCCAGTTGGAGGGCTTTTCTCAGAAAATGGGTGGTGATCTCCAAATCAGTTCCGATAGCTACGCCAGCAGTTCATTTCATGAACAAATTTTGAATTTACATCTCGCAAATATTGACCCCTATTTCAAAATGGTATTGAAGCAAAACAATGTAACTATTCTGAAGAATTATCCAAAGTGTTAATGTTTTATTTTCATTGCAATAACATGAAGTCCAAACTGTACTATACTCAGTATACTATTGGCGCGGAGTATAACCTGTCAGAATTATCGAATCTCCCGTATTGCAGTGGCGTAGGTACCTGATACGTTTGGAAAATCATATTTTTAGTAGGTAAATATATTTTAATAGTAAAATCTACCTTGATATGAATTATTATGTGGTTTCTTTTATTGTTTCAATCCTTACTTTGTGGAATCTATTTTTCATAGTAAATAATTTAATTCAGCACATTCCACCGTTTAATAAGATATAAATAGATACAAAACTTTTGTAAAACACAGTATTTGAATATAAAATTAAACTCTAAAATCGATAAATGACAAATGTGTCGTTTCTCAATTTGTCTATTTTAAATTTTAATTTTATATAGGTACGTATACTGAGTTTTACAAAAAGTTATGAATCTATTTGTATCTTATTAAACTATGGAATATTTCAAAAAAAATTATTTACTATTATGTACTATTTTTGTATCTTGGTATAATACCCACATCTACGTATTTCTGTTTGTCAGTACCTGGCGAGGCAACGTATTTACACAGATTAAACTACTGTTCTCAGACCCTAGATGAGTCGATATGCTGCAAGAGCGGCACAATGATCGTATTTTGGTTAGAATTTATTGGTTTTTACTTAACCGTAGAAGTACCGCTTTCACAAGAAAATAAAGAATTATTTCAAGCAATTATGATTTATTACTCCGCGCCAATAGTATACAGACTTTACAATGCGGAAATTCACTTTCGAGAGGTACGAAAATGTACATTCTTTGGTGGATAATTTGGTTTTGTATCGGAAACATGAAATATCAGGTTTTTATTGTGTACACATCAATGTACCTTGTCATTTCTCGCCTTTAATTACAAAACCAAGAAAGATACAAAACCTACTTATGAGACTTTCGTTGTCCACAAATTAAGAAGATAAGCTTAAAGCTGGATGTTATTTTATTTTTGTTCATATCAAATGATGCCAATCTTCTGCAAAATATTCAAAAATTATTTCGGTTGAGCAAGATCCGGCATTATGGCCTGCAATAATAGATGACATTTTTATTGGTGACAAGTTATTTTCAAAATAATGATGGTCAATTTGTAGCTTCATTAAGAAAGTATAAAAAACAAAATAGATACTTATCTTCTAAATTGTTGAAAGTGTGTCACCCAAACGGAGAGGTGTGTGAAAGAAAATGGCTTATGTACTCAAAGTCTGCTGGAGTTTTATTTTGTTTTGTATGTAAATTGTTTACTAAAAAAAGTGAATACGAAGACGCATTTGTTAAGACCCGTTTTTGTTACTGGAAAAAAGGTGAAGAAGAAACACGTAGTGATGAAAACAGTCCCGAACATCGACAATGTCTTTTAACATGGATCTCTCATACTCGTGATTCACATCACGTAGATAAAAATATGACCAATTGGTTCCATTTAGAAGTAGAATATTGGAGAAATGTCCTAAAGCGTGTAGTTAAAGTTGTTAAATTTATCTCTGAGAGAGGATTAGCATTTCGGGGCACGACTGATAAGTTTGGTTGTGTGGATAATGGTAATTACTTGGTAATTTTGGAGTTAATTGCAAAGTTTGACCATTTCCTATATAATCATATTGAAAAATATGCTAGTAAGGGCACTGGTAATGTATCCTATTTATCTAAAACAATTTGTGAACCATTTATTATACTAATGAAGAATAAGGTTTTTAAAGAAATTGTAGAACAAATAAAAAATGGAAAAAGTTATTCTATTATAGTGGACTCGACACCAGATGTGTCCCATGTTGATCAGTTGACAGTTATTTTGCGTTATTGTTTTAAGGGCAACATCCACGAAGTAAATTTCTGTATAATGAAGTTACATCTTTATTAGAAGCTAATGCTATTAAATTATCAGACTGCAGAGGTCAAAGTTATGATAACGCCAGCAATATGTCTAGCAAATATAATGGGCTGCAAGCAGAAATAAAAAAAGCTAACCCTTTGGCTGTTTATGTACCCTGTGCTGCGCATTTGCTAAATTTAGTTGATCAGTGCAGTGTAGACAAATGTTTAGAAGCTATAAATTATTTTGGTTTTTTGCAAAAACTATATGCCTTCTTCATAGCTTCAACTGATAGGTGGGATGTTTTAACAACTATAATTGATAACGCAAAAAACAAGGGACAACAAAAAAATGTTTTGTATGTTGTTGAATCACTTACAACAACGAGATGGTCTTGCAGGGAAGACGCTTGTAAGGCGCTTGTTTCAAGTTACGACGAGATTTATGATGCATTGACAGAATTCATAAACAACAAAGAAGAGAAGAAAGAAACCAAAATAGAAGCGAAGTTGCTAAGAAAAATAATGGTCTAATTAGAAACAGCTGTTATGGCTGTGCTTTGGCATGAAGTTTTGTGTCGTTTTCATTCTACTAGTGATTTCTTACAAAAACCAGGTCTAGATGTTGTTGCAGGAAATAGTTTGTTAAAATCGCTTCTAGAATTTATTAACACTTTAGCGAACACAATTTGAGGATATAGAGAAGAAGGCAAAACAATTTTCAGTAAACGTATCTTCAGAATATGACACCAATAAACGCCATATCGTAAATAAATATCCCGATGGGGGCAAAGATAAAGTCTTACTCCAAAGTGAAGATAAGTTTAGAACTGAATCTTTTTACGTAATTTTGGACAAAATAGGACAAGAGTTGAGAAAACGTTGAAAAGCGTACAGGATTTTTAACAAAAATACCAAATATAACAAACGAAGATATTATGTTGGGCTCTTCGCGGCTGATAATTACTTACAGAAATGATGTGTCTGACAACCTTTCAAACGAACTGATACAATTTTGTCAATTTGTATGTGGCAGTGACTTCAAAAAGGGGTTAATAAATGTACATTATTTTTTTAAGTTGATGGAGGACAATTACTATTATAAAAAATCATGTTTCGTTACGTGTTACATACAAGATTTTTTCTAATTTTGACAAAAACAGAGTAAACGTTAAATTGAACGTACAATATGCAGTACATAATGAAATTAAACATGGTAAACATGGTTTGAGAAATAGCAACTGCTTTCCTCTTATAAATCTGGTTTGAATAGGGTTTTTTTGCAACTTGTGAAGATGAAAGATTCTTCAACACCTTAGCTTTTATAAAAAACAAATATCGGCCAACAATGGGAGAATCTAGGTTGTCGGCACTTTCTTTGTTGTCGATTAAAAGCGACCTAATGGGACCGTTAGAATTTTCTGACATTATTCATGAATTTTCAATAGTAATTACATAAGTGGTCATAATTTTTTGGTAATTTTGACTAGATTCACGAATCTTTGTTGCTGATGAGTAGTAATTTAGTCAAAATTGCCAATAAAAATTATAACCACGAATGTAATTCGGAGTGATTATTTTTTAAACTATGTTGCAAAATGTTAAACAAGTATGTAAGTATATTTATTAAGAACAATTAAGAATGTTTACAATTGTTGTAATTAACGGTGCAGTTAGTGTAAGTAATTGTACAATTTTCTTGAGATGAAGAGGACAAAACAGTATGTCTTCTTAAGTTGTTGATTACGGTTGCGTAATGCTCTTCGTCAAGTTGAAGATAGGGTTTAATGGAGCTTTCAGATGAGTGTCCTGTTATTTTTAACAACTGCTGCTTACCTACTCCATTTTTAACTAGTTGTGTTACAGCGGAAGAACGATTTGAATGGTTGGTAATTTTTATCTTGTTAGGATCCAAACCAATCTTTTGGGCCGCCCGTTTTGTCTATTTTCCCATTTCATTTTTATTGGGCGTTAAAAATTTGCTATCAGTTAACTTGCGTGATCCACCTTGTGGGGTTTTAGAAATTATTGGATTTCCATAATGATCTATTTCTTCTCTAAAATATTGCACCAATGCTTTTTTGTCGCTTCTCCGCCTCTCCAAGCGAGTTTGACGCTAGCAGTGTGATAAAATTTTCTTTGTAAGCCATTTGGAGTACTTTTGGTCCCATGCTGCTATCATTTGTTCTATTTCTTCTTTCCTGAGAGCTGCAGAAGATGATTTTTTTCCGGGATATGTAGAAGTTCTGGACTTTTACAATTACGCGAGTCTCGTGCAGTCTTAAATTCGATATCAATGAAGGGATTAATTTTTCTATTATAATCTCTAAAATATTTTTCCTGGATAAGTTATGCGGTTCCATTGCACAAAGTATTGACTACAAATTCTTTGTAGTTTTCTCCATTTTTTCCCCATGTTATATGCCCAGTCCTCTAAAATTGATGCGATCTGTTTCACCTCGGTTGATGCAGTTAACTCTTAATTACGTTCAAAGCAAAACTCTAAAAACTGTTTCCATATTGTGTTTCTGCTTTTTTGGTGTTGACTGGTGTTGTTGGTTCGACAGCTGTTTGTATTGAATCAGCCAAGCTTTGACCAAATCTCGTGCTCATGTTGGTTTTTGTAAGATGACTAATTATAAAATTTCTTAGAATTCATACCAATTCACTTACCTTATGTTAGAGAAAATCTCAAAAGCGAAATTCACAATGGCGACAGTGCTGAATTTTTATTATTTATATTGAGACAAATGGCTGCGTTACCTTAACAACCAAATCAATGTAAATTTTTTATGCTATTATTTAAACAAAGATCCAATAAAACAACGTAAAAAAGTAGACCCTGTAATTAGCTACTAGCAAATAGTCAGTGTAATTTTGATGCTATTGGTCGATTTTTTCTCATTATGATTGGCTGGCAGGATTGTTTAAAATAATTTAAAAAATAATCAGTATTAAAAACGCGAAAACAATTAGTGTAACTTTTTTGTAAAACCAAATAAACTTTATACATGATTATACGAGGATGTATTGATATCTAGTTAGCCTAGACCAGTTCCTTGCATAAACAAAATATTGCGTTACCATAGCAACGAACAATAACTTATTAGAAGTGTCAGTGTATTAAATGAAAAAAGATGTCCACCGAAACTGTGAAAATCGAAAAATTGGAGTATCGACCCATCATCAAGTACCTGTATTTAAAAGGGTTAAGAGGTAAGCAGATTTACGAAGATATGCTTAATACCCTTGGTGATCAATGTCCTTCGTATGCGACCGTCAAAATTGGAATGCAAGCTTCAAAAGAGGTAAATTTTCCATTGAAGATGATGACCGATCGGGAAGGCCAGTTTCTGTGTCAGTCCCCAAAAATATCGATGCAGTTCATGACATGATTTTATCAGACCGTCGAATTGGGCTAAAACGGATATCTGAAGCACTGAATATTTCATACGAACGTGTTCATCATATGGTTCACGTCAATTTAGACATGCTGCAAAATGGATCCCTAAATGTTTGAATGTTGACCAAAAGCGTGCAAGGGTAGAAGCATCGCGTTCGATCTGTGCTCGATTTGAAAACGATGTAGACTTCTTAAACCGAATTGTTACTATGGATGAGACTTGGGTACATTTCTACGATCCAGAAACAAAGCAACAATCGATGGAATGGCGACACTCTGGTTCTCCAAGACCTAAGAAGTTTCGTGTCCAAAAATCTGCTGGAAAAGTTCTTGCTTCAGTTTTTTGGGATTACCTTGAGCAGCCATGTCAACCATGCGGCCCACTGAGCATTTTCCTGCGGCCCCGAATCAATTTTGAAAACAGCCATGTAATGCGGCCCGCGAGCCTGTTAAAACCGAAAATAAAGTACTGTGATGATGAACTAAGATGCGCGCTCAACCTAAAAGCCTGGCTTGTTCCGGAAAGTTCTATTGCGCGAGAACACATATGACGCTACCTGAACATTCTGGAAAGAACTGTCGAGAAATCACAATCCGTATATAAGCCAATACCGCTCGATTCAGTTCAGTTGTTCAGTCAGTTATGAGTCAGTTGCGATAGAATTGCGAGTTTAGTTGCGTACTTATTGTTACAACACGTAACAGTACTTATTGTTATTTATTTCGGGTAAAGTTTTTAACATGTCTGTTTCAAAACCAAGTGGAAGTAAGAGGAAACTTGGAGATGAGCATCGTATCTTTCAAGAAAAGTGGGAATTAGAGTTTTTGCTGTGAAGTGAAAGACAAAATTATTTGCTTGATTTGTAACAGTACAGTCGGTGTCCCAAAATTATATAATATAAAACGTCACTATGATAGTCATAAAACTAAGTTTGACAAGTATACAGGCATGATTAGAAACGAAAAGTTAAAGAGTTAAAATCACGGTTAAAAAGATCAACAGCTTATGTTTACACGTCCAAAGCAAGAAAATGAATCTGCCGTTCAAGCGAGCTACGTACTGTCGGAGTTGATCGCAAAACACTCAAAACCATTTGTTGAAGGTGAATTTATAAAGAGTGCCTTGTAAAGGCCGCGGAAATTTAGTCCGGAGCGTGAAGGCTTTTCAAAATATATCCTTGTCCCGGAATACTGTCGCTGAAAGAGTTACCGAGTTGGCTGCCAATATAAGCGAACAGATAAAACAAATCAGACTCTTTCATTGCATTTTCTATTGCCTGTGACGAAAGTACAGATGTGTGGTGTGGCGCAACTCGCTGTTTTCTTCGTGCTGTGATAGGTCAACGTTTATGAAGAATTGATGGAATTAGTACCATTGCATGATACAACAACTGGGGAGGATTTTTCAATGCTGTTTTGGACTTCTGCAAAGTACAATTTAGATTTGTCAAAACTTTCCGTTGCAACAGATGGAGCTCCTTCAATGACTGGAGTAAATATGGCTTCAATATTAAATACAGAGAAACGGCAGTGACAAACCAGATTTTCATCTGTTCATTGCATAATCCACCAAGAATTTTATGCTCAAAAGTGATCAAGTGGAAGCGTTTTAAAGTCAGGAAAATGAAAACTTCATAAGGTCACGTGGCTTGAATCAGCGACAGTTTTGTGCGTTTTACGTGATTTAGAAAGTGAGTACACTGGTTTACCTTATTATGCAGAGTGCGATGGCTTTCGTGTTCTATGGTTCTCGATCGGTTTGGAAACTCAAAGAAGAAATACGCCTTTTCATGGAAGTGAAGAACAAGATGTCAGCTTATTATCCGACGTACCTTTTTTACAAGATCTTTCATTTATGGTAGACATCACAAAACACTTGTCGGACTTAAATACGAAATTGCAAGGACCACGTCAAGTTATAACAGATATGCATGATCATGTTAAAGCTTTCAAGTGTAAGATGATGCTGTGGAAAAACCAGTTAGCGGTGGATAATCTGTCACATTTTCCGACTTGCAAGGCGTATCAGGAAAGTACAAGTGGCCCAATATCATACAAAATGTATACAGAGAAAATGGGAAGCCTTCTGTCAGAATTTGAAAAGCGTTTTCAGGATTTTAAGTCCCAAGAAAACAATTTTTCTTTATTTACTGGTCTTTTCACTATCGATATTGATAAAGTTCCCCTCACTTGCAGATGGAAGTGATTGAGATTCAGTGTCAAACCCATTTAAAAGAAAAATTTGATAGTGTTGGTACATTCGAATTTTATAAGTACTTGCCTTTTCAATACCAAGAAATGAAAAACTTGCCTGTAAAATCCTGTCAATGTTTGGAAGTACCTATAAGTGTGAACAATTATTTTCTTTGATGAAAAGAAACAAGTCTCCCGCAAGATCGCGATTGACGGACGCACACTTGGACGCAGTTTTAAAAGTTATTTCCGCCGATAAATTCACGCCACAAATAGACAACTTAATTAAAGACAAAAGATGTCAAATATCTGGCAAAGAAGTTAATGTTTGTAAGTTTTGTAATGTCCTTTTTATTGGAAATTTAATAAATTACTTCTAACATAATAGTACTTTTTCGTTAAGATTTTCAGTAGTTTGTCTTCTTTAAGATTAGGTTTTGCGGCCCACCTAGTCTATGGTCTTCATGCTTTTGGCCCACCAGTGACTTTGAGTTTGACATGGCTGCCTTGGAGTAATCATGATTGATGTTTTTTGGATAAGGGTAGAACAATAACTGAAGATTACTATTCGACATTACTGACTACTCTACGGGAAAATATTAAAGAGAAAAAAGACGCGGAAAGCTATCCAAAGGTGTTTTGTTTTTGCAGGACAACGCCCGTGCACACAAGTCTCATGTTGCCATGCAAAAAATTCGTAATTTAGGGTTTGAATTACTAGGAACACCCCACTTATTCAACCGATTTGGCTCCCGTCCGACTATCATCTTCCTCAACTCTTCCTCAACTGAAAAAAGTTTAAAAGTCGTACATTTTCTTCCAACAAGGAGGTAATAGAAGCTGTGTCTGGTTTGCAGAGCAAGAAGAAAAATTTTTTTGAAAAGTCTAGAGACGTTGCAGGTTCGCTGTAATAAATGTATCCAATTAAGAGGAGAATATGTTGAGTAATAAAATATTTTTGACATTGAAATTTTGTTTGGTTCTATAGTAGGCTAAAAATTTTTTCAATATATCCCCGTATACTTAGTTTTTATCGTCGAAACTATGTATAGATTTGGGGGGGGGCACATTTTGATGTAGCCCCAGGGTTTTATATTTGCATATGAACTTCCATGAAGTTACCGATAGGTGTTGATACGTGTTACATTATTATAATATTTTAGTTTCCTGTTATTTTCACCTAACACTCACATTTAAAAATTAAAAGTTTCTTTCAAACATACTGGATAGTTTAACTAAATTGTATATAAAAACTTTTAAAAAATCTACTTTTAAATTTTTGCGTTGTTCCGTCGTGCTGGTAACATTATTTGGCGCCATTCAATCAATGATGAAGCCGGAAAGCCAACGCATAACGCCATCTATTGGCGACTGAAGGAAACACTAACATGTATATAGAATCTACTGCTTGTATCTATGGACTTTAGCCCACCCTTTTGGAGATAAGCAGCGGCGTAGCGTGGGTGTCGGCGCCCGGGGCGGAAGACAATTTTGCCGCCCTCTTATTTAGATATTTCAATTTAATGTATACCATACACTTTACATAACATACATTTAAATAAAAAAAGTTTATCTAAGTTTTACAATCATCTTTATTATACATTGATACATTTTTATAACAGGAACACTCAAGAACGCGTCAACCTATACACTTTGGACTTGCACCATTCTGTTGAATAACAAACGCATAAGATCGAAACTTGAACGCGAGTGTATAGCTTGATGTGAGCCGACTGTACATACAATACCTATCACCGCAGACTAGGTACAGCTGTCGATCGTCAGATTGACAAAATTAAATAATTGGAGAATTGAATATAAAACGCAATAAATTTTAATAAAACTAGAACTATATATTATAGAATAAAGACTTTGCTTTCAAAAAGTAGACGTCAAAGTAAATTTACGTCTACTTTTTAAGAAACTCTTCAATTCGTACATCAATGTCTATAGCATCACACATTTCTTGCTCAATAGACAAGAAGCCAAATTAGTTAGTCTTAAAGTACTCATGGTTGATCTTAAATAATTTTAATCAACTTCAATTTTGAAAACTTCTCTACAGCTGGCATTGCTTATGGCAACGAAAATATTCGTAGCATTATTAAAATATTAAGCAAAGCATCTTCCAGCTTGACCCACAATAAATTTTGGTTAATTCAAGTGAGTCTGCATTAATTAATTTATTTCGTTACCTGTAGCAGCAACGAAAGTCCGTAGTCGAAGTCGTTCCAACTTGAAACCTGCTCGTCAATTTCGACAGATGCGTAATAGATTACATTTAGTGTCGTCTGGATCTAATAATATAGCCGGCGATAGATAAGCAAACTTATCTGTTAAATTCTGTAGCTGCTGAAAACGCTACGAATTTTACAATGATCTATCAACGAAGAAAACAGCTTCGTCTCAACTCATTTTCACAAGACAAGTCAGCATCCTAGATCCGTCATCAAAATATGCCTTCTTCTTATGCGCCTCTGAGGTTCCTATGGAAATTCCGAGTTCTTCACACATATTTTGCATAACTTACAGCGCCATCGCCCATTCCTCCGTTTCTCTATCAATATTATCGCAAAGCATTTACTTTCTGAGCGCACAATCTTAGATCAAGTCCCTTTGTTTGTAAATTTTTGTGTATCATTTACTTCATAGCACCGGTTGCCAAAGGCCCAAAAAAAAAGAAAAGAAAATGACGCATCATTACTAAATAAACTCCGATCTGTCCTAGTGTTTAAGCTTTCCATGCCTCTGTCAGTTTCTCCAAAGTGACGAGAATGACTTTGTAATGATGCCATGTCATATTTACGGCATCGCCCTTGCACTCCACCGCGTGTCTTAACCTGAAGGCTATCAGAACTTCCCCAACGATGTGTAGATGGGAAAAAAAATGAATAGCAACGTTCTAAAGTGCCGAAAAAGTAACTGAACTCACCTCAACTGAGGCAGCGTGAAAACCAAAACTAGGTTTAACGAATGATTTGAGCAAGGTACGAATTCAACTTTAGGTTTATTTCTTTAATTCTTTGCTGAACCCCTGCAATGCTTTCCAGCCATAACAGCAGCATTATCATATGCTTGGCCTCTACAGTTGCTTATATCTAGGCCATCAGTTTGAAGCTTGTTTAAAATCATGTTTGAAATACCTTCCAGCAGTTTTGTCTTTAGTTTCAATAAAATCTATAAAAGATTCCCACTACGTTTACTTCCTGATTTTCAATTACTACGTATCTTAATACCTGACTTGTTTGGTGTAAACTCGCACTTGGCTGGTTTTTTACCATAATAAATAACAATTGAACAACCTCTCAGACAGTCGAACATACAATTACATAAATAAAATACCTTTTTAATACTCACACAGTTGAGGTACTAATGGCGGACAAATTCAATTTTCACAAAGTCCAATTATTTCACGACCCCACTACACGTAATCTATTTGCACAAAATCACAGTTTTAAAGCGTAACGTAACATACGATACGAGACATCAATAAAACTTTGTTTGAATCGTCAGTCATTCTCGCGTTGTTTTGTTAGCCATAAACAATCCAAGCATTAAATAAAACTACGGGAATCCCCGCAAGTCGTAGACGTGTTGCCAGCAGTCGCTACAAAATATCATTCAAAGAAAGGGATTCCCCGAATCTGTTACAGAATAAGTAATGAAAATTCCTATGCTCTTTTTCAATCGGTCCTTTGAAGTTGCGTTAAAAATATGAAATGGTTCAAATATTTTCATTATTTATTGTGAAATCTGCCGCCCCCTAAAAATGTGCACCGGGCGGCCGCCCCTGCCGCCCCCACTACGCTACGCCACTGAGATGATGTATTTCTGATAATACATATCAAAACATTATTGACGCAAAGTATAGCTGATACTTTTATATGGGATGATATGGTGTAGTATGAATCAGAACAAAGTACCATTTTTTTTAAAATTATACATATATGAAAATCAAATCCCTTTTTTTTACTTTTAAGACAAAAATTTCAGACTATGGAGTTGTAGTATAGCTACCTATCATTTAAATGGGGAAAAACAGTCAAAAATACTGAGCAAATTAAAGTAGGCATCAACTTATAAACTAATAAGTGACTTTTTTTCTAATTCTGTTTGATTTAAACTTGATGTTAACAGATAGGATTTACTCAAGAACCGTAATACATATAGCTTCTTTTACGTGCACGTAAACGAAATACAATTCTATTATGTAAATAAAATTGTAAATGCACATACATTACAGATATGTAAGCTATATAATTACATATGTGACAAAATCCTTCCGGATACGTGTACTTATAACCAGGAAAATACATTAAACCACGAGTATCTTATGACTTGTAAAGCAAGTAAGTATTAAATTACATATTCAGCTGTTTGTAAACACGCCAACATATTAACCGATAAATATATCAATTACTTTATCTTACACAAATCATATTAAAAATTTTAATATGTTTTCGATAGATTATTTCTGTTTTTGTTTGTAAATACCGGTATCAGAAAAAGCTTTTATATGATTTGGTATTATTTAACTTCACGGAAAAGTAAAGTTTTTGCAAACTCTTAGACTTCATTTTAGTGGAAACTTTGAATTAAAGCTTAACTCTCATTCGAGTAACTTTCAACATAGAGTTAAATATATTACATATTAAAACAAATATATGCGTTGTTTTTTTCAATTAAAGTTTATGCCGACTTTTTTCCAAATTCATACTATTCACATATTCTTGTAATCATTTCTTATGACGTCATAATTAACCGGAGTTGCCGTTTTGGTTTCATAGTAAGTAATAAAAACAGAAAATAGTGCTTGTAAAAACAAAATTCCTCAAACAGAAATTATTATGCTCATAAACTTTATCAATCAGTGCAACTAATTCTAATTGTGGATTAAAAATAATGGACTGTAGTGATCTCGAGTTAATTTACTTATTTTAGAAATTGGTTCTATTTAAAACGAGATATCCTTGTTGGATAACCAATTTTACAATTCTGCAACCTTTTAGTTCGTGAAAATGGGCATGTTAAGGAAAAAACAAACTCCTGTTCGTGCTTAAGTTACCAAATTTGTGTCATCCCTTGATGCCCTCTTATTAAATAAAAACCCTAATCTTAATTAAGTGAAAACCGAAGGTAAGATATTAGGACAACGTGTGGAGTCACTTTTTCTGCTTGATGAGAAAGTGTTTGATCATATGGCCCAATATGATATAGATGACTCACTTCTTATAGCCGAGTGTGAATCAACTGATGAATACCAAACCAAATACAACAATATTAAAATAAAAGTTGTCAAGTTCCTGTTGGAAAAATTTCCCACATTATACAGTTTCAAAAATCCATTTGGATGCCCGTATTGCCTGCACGGACAAGTTCTTGTACCTTTCTAAGTGTATGGAATCGGGATCAGACGCTAAAGAACCTTATAGACAACCTGATGATCGATGAGAATCATGAGAAACCTCTTCAGGAACGGTTTCGCAGACAAGATTTACTTCCCCAAGTATACGTTCGCGAGCTGTTTTCGCTTGTGACATCAAATGTCACAAATAAAGAAAAATTACCACTGAATCAATTATTCATGAAACTTAACTCACACTTAAGTATTAAAATTGCGCCTCTACCAGGCTGATCCTGCGACTTGGTCATTTGCTCTTGTCGAATCAAGCCTTTTAGAGGAAATCTAACGGACGTGACAAAGAAGCTTAGTTTCAAAACCAGAAGTCACGGACCTGGCACCAGGAATGACTCGACTTGATCGGCTCATGGCCGTCACACTCCAATTATCTGCTCGAAGATAGAACAGAAAATTGACGATACAATTTATTCTCAGCAGCAGAATTGTATTAACCCAAAGAAACCAAATCCGATTACACAGATGGAACCTTTTTGAACAGTTTGGTACTCCAACTTGCAAATGGCACAATAGAAGAGATTTCGTCAAAAAATTTAAAGTATTTCACTTATAGGCATAAATTAATCACGACCAGCTCATTAAAATCCAAGTACATGGCAATCTAAGGAAAAATAGTTATACTGTTCAATTAAAAAAAAACTCACTGTATAGTATTGATCATTAGCTCTAAAAGATGTTTTTCAAAATCGTTTCCTGAATTATGTGTGTTTAATCTTATCTACCGCTTCAAGTAAGATGATCGATTACATTTGAGTAACTACTCTATGAACTGTTTTTAAATGCTTTGCCAGATACATTTTTTAATTTCTACAATGAATGGCATAATTTTTCTTTAGATAAAGTCAGTAATAATTTTATTGAGTATTGCTGTTGAGTTTTGCGTGAATCATTCGCTGGCTGTTAGGGGAATTAGATATAGTCTAGTGCATTTAGGAATTGACCCACCATTTTTGTATAAATTTTTTCTCTTACCCTCCATTTGAAAGGATTTTCCTTGGTGAGTTTAACTCTAAGTTTGCGCATCCCTAAAACCAACCCTTTCGTCGCCATCTTGGATTTGGTGTTTTTTTTTGGAATTTTTATATCTCGCGTTCTGATTATCGCACAGTATTAAACTTGGTGTTTTTAGATTTATTTTGAGTTATATTTTCAACAATGCTATATGACAAAAACTGTGCGGTAAAAGGAAAAAAAGTTATTGCTCTTCAAAGTCGACGGAACGGCTTAAAAAAGGTTTTCGGCTCCTCTTTTTTCCACTCCACCTGACGCTTTTTTGTAACAGAACTTTATTAAAGATAAAGTAATTTTAAGTATTTTGTAACGGTTGTCAGTTTACAAAATAACAAAATAAAACGACGACTCTAGCGGAACAACCTGAGAAAAAAAACTAAAAGGAATTCGGCTCGATGTACCCCAACCCCCCCCCCAAAAAAAAAAAAAAAACACCCAAAAAACAAAAACACAACAAACACAAACCAAAGAAAAAGATGTAAATCTTAAAATATTAAGAGAATGTGACAGAAATAGAGACTGTCGCATATAGTTAGGTTGCGTTAGCAGCAGCCTTGTTTAACAATAAATAAGGCTCGCAATTAATGGTCGAATTTCTAAGTAAGCTTTAGTTACGCTCGAGTAAAATTATCATTCCACTTGAGGATTGGACTGCTATTAAGGCTCTGCGTACACATATCACTTACACACGGCTATTTAAACTAAACCTAAACTAGAATGAAAGGGTAAGTACCTCCCGCAAACCAAAAAGGCCTTTTGTGTCCGCGACAACCGCTCTAAATAAAGCGTCTCAGCCCGTATTGAGCTGATTAAAACAAATGTTCGGTTGAGGAATATACACTAAATAAAACGTTACTTAAATATTAGCGATCAAACCGTTTTATGTCATATGTACTTGAGCTTCATACGCATTATTATTATAAATAAGTGGCTTAAATACTAAAACTTAGCTGTAATCGGTAGAATGTAGTTCCGAGAATAAAGGTATTTTGCTAGCAATGGTATCGACAGTTTGGGGAAGTCCCAGGGATTCCTCTTAGAGGAGGTGTGCGGAGAAGAACAGAAGGCGATTGACTCCCTCGCTGAAAATATGCAGCATAACCAACCCCTGTAGACGTGGTATTCACCGGTTGTCTGCAGCTTAATTAATGTGAAACCGTGGTGTTGTCTTTCCTTGATAGGTAAGGTTCTTAACCAGCCACTCTAGCACCCTCAAGAGTTATTCAAATATAATACACAACGAGAACATAAGGTCGAACACAACGTGCTAAAAGCATATGTAGCAATTAGAATTAACACAAATAGGAAAGAAAACAAAATGTATTCACGGTGAATTTAGTCGGATTAAACTTAAACATCAATTTGAATTGGAAATCTTGACACCCACAATAAATAATTTTTGTGAAAATTTCACTTCAAGAAGTATGCTAAAATACCATCGTGTACCAAAGGAAAAAGGAAGATGTCCGCTGTACGTCTAGAAAATCCAGTCAAATCTAATTTTCCACCAATAGAAAATTAGCAACATCCGCGCCAAATACGACTTTCGTCGCAACATATTACTCGCGACACACGTTTTAAGACGGCTTACGACATACGCCCTACACTCGGAAAATAAAACCGTAACAATTTACCAAAAAAAAAATTATCTAGATACAACCATTTCTCGCCCGTCAATCGACGCGAAAAGTTGCTATGTTCAAGGCGGGATTTCGAAATACGCTGAATAGCGCTCGCGCTTCGCTCTGCATTTCGTAGTAATACGACTTGTCGTCGAGTTCATTTATCAAAATAAATGATTGTTATGCATGATACATGATAATGATTATTTTATTCTTTCCAAATATTATTTAATTGCCGGCTTCAACTGGCGTCTCATCCGTCAATCTTCTAGACTCACCACAAAAAGACCTTAATGATAAAATCTACTATATTTCAAAATTTTCAAATACGCCCGTTTAGAAACTTAAACCTCGTAGTTACAAGAATCTAAATCTGCACTATCTTTAAGTAGACAATTGAAATTACTTTTTAAATTTATATTAATAATTATTTTTGGAATATCATATATAGCTTAGTTATAACAAATAACAGTAACATACAGGCAATCCATTGTAACTTAAGAAATCTCGCGCAGGAAAATGTAGCTGTTTATAGAATTTCAAGGCGTGACCAGACAATAGTACACTCCGGGCAGAAGTAGGTATTACTAGCATATAATACAAATTGGTGCAAGATAAATATTAATTATTACACCAATAATTTATTACTTTTCTGGTTAGTAGGTACACAATATACAAAAAATTCAAGCATTTTATTAACAAATTATGCTTTTACAATAATAATAATTAGGTAAATACAAATAAACAAATAAATACAATAATAAATAAAATAAATACAGAGCGATCTTTTATTTTGGATTTGAATACCTAAACTATAAATCATTAAGTTTATACTAATTTTGAACGAATAAAAAATAGAAATATTTAATGAACACAATTAAATTTGCGGCAATTCAGGGTAACAACGACGCAGTATTAGAATCGTCATCTGAGCTGCAACTGAACCCGAAATCATCACTATCAGTTTCAATTCCAACATTAATAATTAACGATTCTGTAACAAAGTCCATAAAAACTTCGTTTTCGTAATATTCGTCTTCCAGTTTCTTGACGTTAGCGCACACCTTGTTCCAATCTTCTACCGTAATGGAGGCAAATTTTTCTTCCGCTAATTTTTTGCATCTTCTAACTTAAAAGTTACATTGTGGGATGCTACAAAATTTTTACGGTAGCCCAAATCATCTCGATTGGGTTAAGTTCGGGGTGATAAGGGGGTAATCTTAACACAGTATGACCAGCTGCCTGCATTATTGTGTCTATTTTGAATTTTTAAGTTTGTTTTTGTTGTTTTTTATTAAAAATAAAGTTCAGCTTTAGTCAAATCCAATGATGCGGGAATATCGTTTTGCGTTAACCAGTCAATCATCACTTGTTTTCTGCTGTTTGAATTGGGCGCTGGATTTATTTGGACATTATGGTATGGCGAGTTGTCAATCACTAACACCGATTTTTCTGGCAAATTTGGTATCAGCTTTCGGTGAGCCATTTTTCGTAATTATTGAAATTCATCTCATGATGATAATCTCCTGATTTGTTCCAGATTTAAAAATTAATAGTGCATTCTTCACAAAACCATGACTATCCTCCTGCATGCAACATAATTAATCGTTGTCCCTTAGAAATATTACCAAATAAACCATTTCTTGTTTTGTCGGTCCACGATTTTGAAACTGTATGGCTGCCATGGATGTAAGTTTCGTCCATGTAAATGATTGGTCGATTGTCATTGCGGTACATTTTAATTTTTTTCAAAAAGCAATTTAAGTGTCTTATATCGGGCTTCTCTTGTAATAATTTTCGATTATTTTCAGCCGAAGAAAATTTAAACCCCATTTTTTTAATTTTGTGTAGTGAAGACCTGCCACCGACATAATCTAAATCTTCTTTAATTTTTGTAACAAATTCTTAAGAGTTACCCGTTGGTTGTTTGTTTTATGGTAATTATAAATGATACGCCTAATGTGATGCAGTTCTGTTTCATGTATGTCAGTAATTGGAAATTTTTCTTTCGCTTCCTTTTTGGAGATTTAAAAACATTGGCGTCCTCTTCAGCTTCAGGATCATTTGGTGCGTCATTCCCTTCCTTGATAATTTTGTAAAGCATACTCTGTGAAACACCTGTAGCCGCTGATAAATGGCTTTTAACTCAACCTCAGAAGCATCTATGATGTTCACTTCATTGTTGGCAATTTTAAAATATTGAAAAACTTTAAACACTACTTCGCGAGTTTGAGCACTAATAGCTTTTCCCTGTCCTAACTTTGACATTTTCTTAATTTAAAACTAAATATATAGAAGCTATGCAAGTAAACTGATAATGTTCAACTAATACTCATTTTACCCGGTTGCGTAAAGCATAATCTTTAGTTAACAAAAGATATTAACAATTTGTTAGCCAATCAGAGGATTTAAGATTTAAATTTTAACCAATCAGAAAGACATTTACTTAACAATAGAATTAATTTTGTTTTGTACATCCAAGCTTTTGTATTCTAAATTAGTCATTTTTAAAAGAAAGTTTTACATTCCAATGATATGAATTTTGACCCGAAGTGTAGTTATTAAATTAAAATTAGAAAGATAAAAGATAAAATGTTATATTTCACATTATAAAGGACGGTCATTATAATCATATAAAATTTAAATTGAATAAATGAATGTGAAGCAATATTTTAAATATCTACGGTGTACCTACGCTGATATCTTATACCGCCAGTGTTTCATGCTGAATAACCAACAGTTACGAAATCATTTTACCTTTGAGTGTACAACCGGGTCCCTACTCCAACACCTTACCTGCGCAACGTGCAACTTTTTCTACAGTTACAATGGATTGCCTGTACTTAAAATTTACTTTAGTTTTTAATTCATGCATAAAAGAATTACTAGGAAGCTATGAGTATGTTCAATTTATTAATTTGTAATTCTATTTTAAACAAACAACCTGAAAAATGAAAAAAAAAAAATTGAGCTAAATAAGAAAATTTTTGATTTAAAACATAAGAAAACTTGTTCTGATACAATATAAAAGGAATTTTTGTGCGAAAAGCAAAACGTCCTCTAAGAACTGTGTAATAATTAAAATTTCATGTTTGTTGCTCTTGAACTAATTATGAATCACTTTAGTTTAATCTCTGCATTGTAAACATTTACAATTACTGCATTAAATCCTGGTATACTTGAATTCAGCATACTTAAAACTAAAAACATTTCGTGGTATCTTATTGAAGTGACTTACTTTACATAAATTTCTGCTGAGGCAAAATAATTAATAACTTGTTTTGCTTAACGCGATATTTATTCATGTACAATATATATTGTATCTTTGAACAACTAATGTAATTCTATTTAATTTTATGTAATTCTTCAAAACTGAAACAGTATAAATGTTAAATAGTATACCCTATAATACTAAAATCGTCAACCATTTGTTATACATTACTAGTAGTAATAGCTATCATTGTCATAATTAACAGAAGAAGTGTGTTTCTGTTGTTGTCAAAGATCAAACGAAATTATTCATTACGCCATTGATTGAATTTTTTAAACTAAATTCCTAAATCAGTGTTAACTATTAAGAGTGCATATAATTAATGTATTTTTCAGTCATTACAAAATCCGATCGTAAGCTTTGATAAAACAAAACTTGAAATTTTTGTCTACCTATTACTAAATAAGGAGTAACATCAATATTAATTCTCGAATTTGATTGTATCGTTTTTGTTGGAGATTGTGGAAGAAAACACTGATCTTGTTCGAATTTTCAAATGCTGCAAATCGGAACAACTAATAATTTAAATGAATTAACTCAATAATTTAAAATACCACTCTTACAACGTATGATTAGCATAATTTAAATAATTCTTATTATTATTACATTCAGGTAATAAGAGTGAGATATTTTAAACATTAGCCAGTCATAGTTATTATTGAGTGTTTTAAGAATTGTACAATGCTTTACTCGTAATACTTTGTATTATTGGAACCAATTAACGTGTTCTCTAAATGTTTGTATTAAAATTGTTTCCTTTTCATCTGGAAAAGATGATCACAGTAATAAATAATTTAATCACGCAATCTCAGTTATTAGAATTTTCATTTATTTATATTAAAATTACATTAAAACTAGATTTGTTTCTGTATTGGTTATTTATGTAGAATCCGCTTTAGTAATTCCATGGCAGCTTTTTTAACGAATTACAAAAAGTTTACTTTATATAGTCAAGTGTTGTTATTTAAGCAAAAATAAACTCAGGTTTTGTTTTTTGTTTTTTATAACTTTCAGTTACAATATGCATTTTTATAATGGTCGGTTACATAAATTTTGAACGTACATGGTATAGGTTTGTATGTGTATATATTGAAATAAATCATTAAAAAACGATTTTCATTTTTCAAAAATTGGTAAAATGTTATGTTTAACCAAATACTTAATTTAAACAATTCATTATTATTACTATCATTAAAGGAAATTATTATCAAAAAATAAGAATATAAAAACCAATTTTGTGTACCTATACACAGCTTGTAATAGTTACTTACATTATAGTGTGGAAATATTACGGCGCGAGTTCCTCATTAGCTGGAGGGCTGTAAAGTCACTTTACACACGAAATTTGTGTAATATTTTTTGGCCGACGATCATCATCAAATAGTAAAAAAGAACAAAATTATTTCTTACTGGTTTTAAGTGACCTGGTTGTATTAACCATTTTGATATACATCATTTTATATTCAATATATATATATATATATATATATTATAGAGATGGTATATATGTATATATATATGCTATTATGACATTTAATATGAGAATCATGAAGTGAAGTAAGGCAGAGTCAACTCATATTCTCGCTTTCTCCTTTGATTAAACCGGTAGATAAACAATTTAGATATTTTTATAAACCTTTAAATAAATTGAATATGCCTTACTTAAATAAGTGCTGTGAAGAAAACTGGGAATAGAGGTTATAAATTTCATGAACAGAATGTAAATTGCATTGTATTAATGAAGTTATCGAGAAGGAAATTCAATGTTGATTATGAGCAAAGAGAAGCTTGTTTCTGTAATAAATGCACAAATTCTGATAATGAAGCCTGAACTTAAAAATTATATGTGACCTCAAGACATGAAGAACTAAAATTCTCAAATATCAATAAACCAAAGGAAATGAACACAAAACCGTAGTGTCTATTTAACCAACAGAAAAACACCAAAAACTGCACCAAAAACTTTACTCGGACACGTGTTTCAATAGCTAAGCTATAATCATCAGCGATACCGATACTAAAATTAAAAACAACGGAAAGCTTATAGTATATACTATCTGCTTATCACGCATCGTTAAACTTAATTGATTCTTAGATAAGCTTAAATAATTCCGAAATTTTTAATGGACCGTTATCATTATAATTCATAAGCAAATTTCTGTTTTTAAAAATTTCTAAACTTTCATAAGAATCAAGTTCGTTTTATTATCTACCCTCTTAATTAATTCAATGTCGCCTACTCTATGGCCATTTTCAAGCATATGCATGGCAACACTGGACCTATCTGTGCGATGATATTTGACATGAGCTACGTGCTCTTTAAAACGAGTTTTAATAGGTCTCTTGGTTTGCCCTATATATACTTGGTTACAGTCTTTACAATTAATTTTATATATTCCCGATTTATCACACATTTCTATTGGGTCTTTCGGATTGCCTAAAAGATTTTGCAAGTTGTTACTACTAGAGGTTACTGTTTTATAATCAAATTTTGAAAATATTTTTGATGACCTTTTTGTGTATGTGGGATAATTTGGTAATTTGACATATTTCTTATCTATTTTGCTATTACTAGTTCCTAACGTTGTAATGTTTCTAATGTTTAACTTATGTTTATGTTTTCTAATTATGTTTGTGCAATTGATTCTTGAAAACCATTGTATGATGCGATCTGCTTAATATTTCGCAGTTCTTTATCAAAGTTTTGTTTTGACAATGGGAAATGTAATAATCTGTGAATCAAAAGTTGAAAGATGCAAGTTTATGTTGCATACTATGGTTGGAATCATTTGTTATAAACCTCATAGTGTTAGTGTCTTTACGATAAATATCTATATCTAGTTTGTTGCCATTTCTTGTCACTAAAGTGTCTAAGAAGGGTAACTTAAGGTTTGTTTCTGTTTCATAGGTAAACTTGATCGTCTCAAATTTTTGAATTTAAAATTTCTACAAATTGCTGAGGGCTGTAAACTTTAGTGTCGATGACTGCAAAACATCATCTACATATCTACACCAAATTCTAGGAAAATATTCTAAATTATTTTTTAAATCAGTTTCAAATTTACCCATGAACAGGTTAGCCATAAACGGAGATAAGCTGTTACCCATTGTTGTACCATAATTTTGTTGATAAATATTATTGTTAATTTGAAAGTAGGTTTGACTCATACATAATCTTGCTAATTTAATAAATTATCTACTTCTGAATTGTCTAAATGGTTTTGGTGTAACATATCTTTCAAATAATCTAAAGTGATATCTATTGGAACGCTTGGAAATAATGAACATACATCGAATGAAGCTAAAACTTCGTTCTCAGTCAGCTCAATGTTTTTAATTTTTTCAATAAAATTGTATGAATATTGAACACTAAAATTTGATTGTTGATATTCAAAACTGTTGAATTTATTTGACAACCATTTAGATATCAGATAAGTAGGAGCATTAATACCGAAACAATGGGACGCATTGCTCTTTTCGGGTTTATGTATCTTAGGTAAACAATACATTCTAGGAAGAACCGGGTTAGATACCGTTAGTCTAAACCTAAGTTGTTTTGGTATAATATTGCCACATTCTAATACGCCTCGACGGGTATCAGCTATCATTTTGGGAAGAGGATTTCTAGATATTAATGAATAGGGGCCTTCATTAAGCATCACTGAACTGACTCAAAATAATCCTGTTTGTCCAAAATAACTACTTTATTGCCTTTATCTGCTTTGAGATAACAACAACTTTTGTCTTTAAGATTTTTAACAATGTTTATTTCTCTCGCGTTATGAAGTATCCATGAATGTGGAACTGAATCAAAGGCTTTTCTGTAGTCAATATATGACATGAAAAGATTTCTACGTTTGGCTCTTGCATGCCCAGGACAACTGAATCTATCACAAATTGCTCTTTGCAACCTTGAGAACCCTCAATGCAACCCTTTTGTTCTTTTGCTATTATGTTGTTATTTTTGCAGTGCTGATATAACTCTTTGGATATACACGCTGTGAATAACTTATAGACTGTTGGCAAGCAAGTGATTGGTCAATGTTTACTAGGTGATGAATTAAGGGATGGATGTGGAGTCATTGTAGAAAAGGCAGAGATGCTGTGAAAGAAGTTCGTAAGTGTATGTGAATTGTTCGTACCAGAAGTTTTGTATTTGGTCAATGCCTGGGGCTCTCCAGTTTTGCGCTTTCGTTATGACATCGGATAAGGTTTCTACTTTTGATTTGTATTGAGTCATCTGGGTGATATGTTCGAACTTCTGTTCTTCTTGCTCTATCCACGAACTTTCAGTATTGTGTTCAATTGGCTCCGACCATATTTGAGACCAGAAATGAGTGATAGCCTCTTTTGTGGATAAACCTTGAGTGTTAGTACTTTGTCGTTTCGTTTGTAGATGTTCGTAGAAACTGTTTTCCATTCCGGAAAAATGATATTTTGTTGTTTCCTAAGATTAGATTCCTTGTATCTACGTGGAGACGCTTAGATATGGCTTTTGAACCTCCTATTCTGTGTGTATCTAGTAATTTCTGCTATGGGTTGGTTCCCGGATTGAAGCTGGCATGAGTCTTCACCTTCGACATGAGAACATTGATTTCACGAACAAGCTTTGTATGTTCTATTTCCGTGCGTATTGTAGTAATCTACCGATATCTTTACGGTTCTTCTGTTTTTTCTTTAATCTGGAAGCTAGGTGAATCAATTAGTTTCTCTCATGGATTAACTAGGCTTCTCTTTAAACCTTAATATTCTTACAGTGGCTACGCTGCCCAGTATATTCCTAAATGAAGGCATTCAAAGAGCTCATGATCTTTAAGGTATTGTGGTAATATTTCCTTTTTAAATACTGTGTAATTATAGCCAGCTTTCCTACTACTGTTGACCTTTGGGATAGAATAACGGCATGTCGGATCTGTTCCCTTAAATTCGTCCAAGGCTGTAAGGAAAGCACATTTTATCTCAATCCTTTTTATTCATTGTTAAACTTCCGTCCAACGACGAAGTTTCACTAGATTCTACACGTCTCGCAGTTGATTGGGTAGTTTCAAGTACATTTAGTGACTGCAACGATTGCTGCGGTGGAGTGACTATTGATTCTGCAATCTGTAGTTGTGAGCGATGCTGATCTTGTGGTATGTCAGGTATTTGGGTACTTGAAATTTCCTCTCTTAATTGTTGGATAGTATTCTCAGGTAATATGGATTTCTTAACAATAACTCGTATCTGGGCGGCTGAGCCGCTGTTCAGTCCGGATGGGCGAGCTTCTGGTCGACGTAGTCTAAATTCTCATGAACACGAGCTCTAAGTAACCAGTGGGATTGGTTTCCATTTAGTGTTACAAGAAAATAACACGTAAGAGTTCCTCCATGTTGATGTCGTAAGTCTACTCTGCGTTGTCGTGGTAGTTCAGCTTGGGTGGTCAACACACGATGTGGTGAAACAAGTCCGGCTGGTTCGGGTTCAATGGCGATCTTGTGGTTCCAGAGCCTGGAGTAACGCCACTGCTCCACTGGAATCCTCAGGCCGGCTGAGCATCACGAAGGCCCTTCCGAACAGGGTCAGCCTGTAACTCTGTCCCGCCGTTACTATCCTTTGCAGTTCTAGGAGCTATCATTCCACGCTAAAGAGCTGCTAACCTACTTAGCGGCTGACCCCTGAGGGCCTTTTACGCCAGGCAGGTCATACCGTGCATGGTTCTTTTAAAACCAAAACCCTAAGACGGGCTTATTTATTATTATTATCATGAATATGCCAATAAGAAATGATTAGGAAGAGCTGTGAAAGTGAATTCTTATGAAGTGGAACTGTAGCCACATCATTGTACTTAGACATTTTTATTGTAAAAAGATTTATAACCTTAATTTTGAAATACACATCAGTTGAGCAATGCACCAACGAAGCACTGAT
>JALBCR010003286.1:0-58882 GCA_030710515.1 Abscondita cerata | reverse complement strand
CGTGTTGAAATCACCATGTGGGGCGCGATATATGCAAATGAAATGTTCATATTGTTGGTTTTCTAATTTTTTAACGAGTTGAACTATCGACGTACACAGTAATTGCTTACCATTTCGGTTTAATTGCATCCCTTTAGTTTTTAAATTATGATTTTGTGAATGCTGAGCAATATCCAAATAATGAATTTTATTTGTATAATTCTCGAGATATTATAGTTATATGTAAATATTAATGAATTTAGCATTGGAGAATCTTAGACGTATGTAACATTTACAATCACTATGTTAGTTTTTTCGGATAAATTTAGAAATTTTAGCCAAAACTGTAGAATTAATTTTCTATCTCTTAATTACGTCATTCGTTTCTGCAATTATAAAACAAAATCTTCCTTCTTATAATGTGAACACCGATTATGGATATCGCTTTCAACATCTTCGAATAGAGCATTTGGTTTAAATATAGAATGAACTTTGTATTTGCTTAACTCGAGTTTTAAATTTATCATATTCGCACATTCTCTTCCATGACTATCCGCTAAGATTAAAACTTGAGGAATGTTTGCGTATTCGTTAACTTTAGTAGTCACAGAAGCCAATTTTTGCCATGAAACGATATTGACTTCATTGTTGTTTTTAAAATTCGTATCTTTATTTTTCACTTTAGATGAATGCTTTTTAGTTTGACATGTGTTTTTGTTATTGTTGATTTATGATTTACTAATTTTTCAGTTTTTTGTTTTCCCTCTAAAGTAAGTATTTGACTTGTTATTTAAAGTATGATGGATTTATATTTGAATTTCTAAATGAGATTCATTTTTTGTTCTTTTTTGAACGGGTGTTTTCATGTATTATCTAGTGAAACATAACTTGAGTTCATGCAATTTTTAGTTTTTCAATTGCACTTTTTCCGGATTGACTTAATCCCCGTTTTAAGTTGATTTTTAGTTCCATGAGTTTCAGTTTTTAATATCCATTGGCACAGACATATGCACATACTAACACAAATTTATTACTCACTTAACAATAATTTTGCTTGTAAATAAAAGGTATTTTTCTATTAAATTGTAAGTCTAACTATAACACGTCTACACTACAAGACAGTGGATAGTACAAACACGGTCTATGAAAATGATCAGTTTTGGGTCGCAATCCGCCATAGCAGTTACAGTCTAAACACAATGCTTGCACCTTATTCATTCTTGCAGGTTTTGTGATCTTTTATATTCCGAAGTAAGACTCAAACCTTTGAAGTATTTAAACTGTTTATATCAATGTTAGCTCATAACATCAAATAATTACTTTTGTAATGATATCTAATTTAATTATCATTTCAATAATGATTACGAAAATTAAATAAAACTTTTACTAAGTTAAGGGTTTTGTCATTACCTAATTACTTTACGGGCTAAACGTATTTTAGTTTAAATATATTTTTGCTAAAAATGACCACAAATAATAAATCCACTTGGCAGATTTACCTCACATCTAAACATGAGACAATTTTAATATAATACGATACTGTGGGGTGAAAGTACAGGAAATTGAAAATACTAAGATAATAGATTCAATTAGTAGACAATAGACGTTTTTGTTAATGACTAACAAAGAGGGCTTAAGTAATGAAAATCCTTGAATTTAGAAAACGCGATTTTTTGCTGTTAATTACACTTTAGTAGTGGTTTACCTGCCAAGAGGTTACTGTGATATTTTAGTATTTACTGCGTTCTGTGTCGAATTTTTATTATAAATTGAAAATGCCAAGAAGACCAAATCAAGCGGATTCTTCGTTGATTATTCGATCCCGAATAGCTGCTCTAGCTGTTGCTGGTTGGTCCACAAGAAGAATTTCTGAAGATGTTGATCTTTCTGTAAGTTAGTTAAGAAGCTTCAGCAGTATATTTTCTTTGAAAAATGCGTCAAAGGGGTGTAATTTTTAAAAGACGTATTACTGTTCAAAGTTTTAAAAATTCCATATTTTTGTTGTATTAATTAAAGGTAGCATCAAACTATTTAAATCTTTGCAAGTAATCTGTTATGTGTTATTAATTATCTTATAAATAAATATCAACGTTTTAAAATAATTTAGCCACAGTAATGCATTTAGCATTGCCATACTGGTTTCACTTTACTACACCGTAATATGATCCTCATTGGTTTATTTTGTAATATTTGCAGTCTTTAAAAGTGGCCTTCGGAAGATAAGAATAGTATGGTTGCACAATTATCAAAATTAAGTGCAATAATAGTTTTATGTGCCAAAAAGTTTGTTAAAATTATAATGAATATCCTTGTGATCGACATTTGTATTAAAAATCAAAAGCAAAATATCTGCCCTAAGTGCGCACACTTTGATTGATTCACTCTGTATATGAAGATGCTATTTATTTCTTACTTATTACATTACTCATTTAGAAATCGATTTTATTTAATAAAATTGTTAAAAGTATAGTGATTGTCACGACTAGAAAAATTAGTAGGGATCTGCTGGTTATCGAAAATTCAACGTCATAAGTTATTTATTATTACGTATTTACACATTCTCTTTATATATTATTTTATTAAATTCTCGTAGAGACATACGGTTAGACGTTGATTGCTCGAAGTGAACTCGAGAGTTACGTACTGTTCGTCCTGGAAGAGCTCGTGTAACGACTGAAGCCGAAGATGATGCCATTCGTCAAAATGCGAATGAACTAAGATTTGTATCGTCAGTCCAAATACAAGAAAATCTAGGACTGGGCTGTAGCGTTAGAACCATCAGACGTCGGCTACATGAGGGTGGCATGCATAATCGGCGACCAGCCCGAAAAATTATTTTAACTCCTGACCATGCTGCTGCACGATTAGCATTCTGCCAGCAAAATATTGACAGAGACTGGTCAAATGTTATATTTACCGACGAAAAATCATTTTCGACATCACAGGAAACCCCCGTGCAATTATGGCGAGCAAATGGAACGCGCTATGACGTAGAAAACGTCCTTCCTAACAAAACGAGTGGTCGAATTAATGCAGGGTTTTGGGGTTGGATGAGTAAAAATGGTCCAGGGAAATTACTCGAATTGTTCCACCTAGATTTAATTCAATAGAATACATACGCGTATTAGAGGATGTGTTATTACCGTCCGTAAGAGCAATATTTCCGGAAGCAGAAATGGAAAATATTGTTTTGGTACAGGATAATTGTAGTATCCACCCGCTCGAATTGTGGATGAATGGTTTAACGAACACCCTGAAATACAATTGCTACCATGGCCAGCTAAATCGCCCGACCTAAATCCGATAGAAAATCTGTGGGCTGCCATGGTGAAAAGTTGGAACGACGTTGGCTTCAATGGCGTAAGAGAGAGAAGCTTACAAGAACTAACCGATCATGTGACGGCATCGTGGGAATCATTCAGAAATTCCCAAATTTGTGACAATCTTGTAAACAGTATGAGAAGGCGTTTAGAAGAATGTATCAATTCTAATGGATACTATACTAAATATTAAACAAATGAGACAAAATTTTACATATTCCTATTGTATTATTTGTATACATATTGTATTATTTTTAGTTCGTAGTATAAAATTATGTTGGAAAAAATATATGTTGAAATTTTTAGGTAAAATGGTTACACATTTACATTAAATTATTTTCCAGCCGATTGCTTCGAAGCAACTATTTGAAAAATGTTTTGATCAAAAATTGGATGAATTTAGCAAATTTTAAGTTTACTTTATCAAATAAATCTAACATAGAATTTGCGCATTTCATCCAATTTTTAATTTAAAAAATTTATTATCCAATAGTTCCTTTGAAGAAACTAACCGGAAAATAATTTAATGTAAATGTTGTAACCATTTTCACCTAAATATTTCAAAATATAGAATTAATTGTTGTTTATGTGCATTGCGTACCTATTAAATTAAATATTTCGTAATTAATGTATCATTTACCTTTTCAATTCCACTAATTTAAATGCTTATTTTGACAATCTTTAAAAAATTTACTGAAGTAAACAGTTTAAATAAGCCGTTGTAATTGTTAAGAAGCTTACCTGGGAATACAATAGAGGATCGTAAAACTACAATGTTTGTGTTTAGACTGTAACTGCTTTGGCGGATTGCGACCCCAAACTGATCATTTTCATAGACCGTGTTTGTACATAATTGGTTTAAATTTTAGTATTATTGATTTTTTAAGAAAACGTAGTTTTTCATTGGTAACTGTAAATTATTATAGTTATTTACATTCGCGTGCGGAGTACTTAAATTTTACAGCGCGGAAATAGATTTGAAGCATGACGCGTTGTTTAAATTTATTGACGCTGTCAAAATAATTTAACGCACAAGATTTGTATAAAAATTTTGGTCGACGTTTTTAGTAAAATGGTAAAAATCTAAAATTAACTAAAATATTTTCTGTCAATTGTCAATATCGGTCATAAAGTGAACTGTAATTCAGAATACCAAGATGGCGCTAATCATTTACATCGAAACTAAAATATTCGAAATCAATAGATTTTTTACTATTTAACAGTAAAAAGTTAGGTGGAATTTGTTGATTTATTTCTTGACATTTTTGTTCTATAAAATATTTTTATTGACAAATATACTTTAAGGCGGACGATTTAGCTAGTTTTTCTACGCACACTGTGCGTGCACGTACGTAATCATGACGTTTCAGAGTTTGTAGTTTTAATGTTAATTTGACGTTTATACCGTCAGGAGGCCAAAATATATTTCCTTGGCTGTTTATAATCTTCCAGGCCTCCTAAGTTTTAATTTTTTATGCTTTATGACGAAGTGAAATAATTAACTTAATGTTGTCTGTTATCAAGGTGCTGACGGTCTATAGAAATATCAAGTAATGGAAAGAACATGTATGGTACATATCAAGGTAAAAAAAAAAAATCTTCATGTTACATCATTCAAGTCGAATTTATAGAAGAAGATATTTTAGGAGATAATCCTTACAGCTCATTTTCAATAAAGAAGTCAGTTAAATAGGTGTCCGATTTTCAACTGTTTACAGATATTTAGGTTTTACTTCTTTTAATTTTTTCTTCATTATTCCATGTATTAATATATTGATAAACGAAAAAATTTACGAATTGGTAAATGAAACAGGAAGTCTGCCCGAAAATTTTTTAATACTTAATTAAATGGCAATGTTTCGCTAATTTATTAGTATAATCATACTAATTTTTGGTCCGGTTTTCTGTTTCATTTACTAATTGTATTGTTTATTTCTATCTTAAAAATTTTGACTTTTCCCATCGAAGTATGAGAAGAAACACTTATCACATAAATGAGGATAATTTTTTAAATTTTTCTCAAATTTATTAACTTTTTCCAATGAAGGTGAACACAAAAACAGTTTATAGTAATTTGACAAACGGAAAACCACATAGGTTTGTACGGAGGTTTTAAGCTGAATATACATCTAAATTGTTAAGATCCCAATCTCACCCCCACCTCACGCCGGAAAAAGATGACAGCTGAATGGGCTTGAAAACCTAAATTATTAGCAATGATTTGAAACTATTTTACAAAATATTCTCGTACAATCGATCCAAAATGATAGTTTTGTGGGGAGAATTTGGTGCCCCACAATTTTAGTCCTTTCTACCAAACACGAAAAACGGTACTTTTTGAGAATTAGAGACAAGCGAAAATGAATTAACTTTTTAAAAATTAAAATTTTTATCAAAACTTTATTTAGTTGTAGTAAATGCAATGATTTAAACGCAATCCAGCAGTTCTACTTAGTAAACCTCAACCGCTTGCTTAAACAGCAATTATTTGAATCGTCTCCTGTTACAATTGCCAACGTTTTCTATTGATATTCAATTATAAATCATTTACAGAAAACTTTCAATGATTTTCTTGAATGTTCAAAAAATTCAATACTAGTGTAGGCAATTTTAGATAAAATAACGACAACAGAAAAAGTTATTAACTTTGAAATTTTGGTTATAACTCCCAGTAGCAACTCGAATACAGATCCAAAGAAGTTCCCAACCCCCGAGAAAACTCCACTCCTTTACCCAAAAACAACCCCCAAACGTAAACCTGACGATTTTTGCGTTTTGGCATGTAAACCGCATTCTAACGAGAAAAGTTATAGGACTTTTTTTATTATTTTGCGTATCTCCCACCTAGAACGCCCATAAATGACTTTGAAAAATAAGCATAGTTTTAAGCGCAAACGCAATAAAGCCATGCGCCGCATTTTGCGTCAGATTATCTTGAAAAGCTTTAGCGTGAGCAAAAAATGCATAAAAGAAAATTGTAAAGCAGTTCTTTTCTCTACAACATCCATATTAGATACAATATTTTTGAGAAGGTAGAGCTCTCAGGCAGCTAAGTAGTTTCCTGGAGGTCTATTCCACTAATGAAATATTTAATCAATTGCCTTCGCAAAATGGTCCTCCACGATAGAATTCTACACAACTCTGCCCATGACAATTAGAAACGCTAGCAGCGCAGGTCAACACAGCTACATCGTTTTCACAGGTTTCTTACAGCTCAAATTTTTTCCTTTCTACAAATGAATTTGATAAAAACCCGGATATAAATGTTGTGTTATTGCAGTAGACATAGGTGATAGTTGACAAAATGACTGCGTTATTCGACTGGATGTCTCTCAAAGTGAATGTCTTTCTTGCGGACAAAGAGCGATAAGAGTGTAAGCAAATCATCCTGCCCCATATTTTTAAGTATGTTTACATGGGGTTTAAAAATAGAAAATGCACTAGTACAAAATTACCTTATAACCACTTAAATACTTTCAAATTATTTTATCCAACATGAATCTTGTAGAAAAAGAACTACTTAATTTAACCACGCTAATATTTCAATACTGCGCTTAAAACTATGCTTATTTTCCAAAGTAATTTATGCGTGTTGGGTGGAAGATGCAAAAAATAAAGGACAATTTTTGTAGAGAGTTTAATGTTAGATCTAAAAGTCCTATAACTGTTTCTTGTCAGAGTTACAGTTTACGCGCAAAACAAAAGACCATTGTAAAGTTACGTTGGGAGGGGGCGTATGGACTATTCGTATCTGTATTCGGGTTCCTACTAGAGTTCATAAGGAAATTTCAAACTTTATACATTTTTTCTTCTGTGTCTAATTTTCCTATACCTATACTCTCTAAAGAATTCCGTAACAAATTAAGCTGCTTTGACTAATAATAGGCTTATCCAGCAACCGACGAAAATTATCATATTGCATTAACTCTCTTTATTACAGGTACAATGAACCAAACTGGTAGTTTAAGCCCATCTGAAAATATTTTTTAGATAGTGTAACAAAGCATCATTCACCTGTTACCAAACTTTGTTGATACGCTGAATAAAAACAGTCTTTGTCTAAGAAATCGAAATATAAACGATAAAGATTTAGCTTCAGCATTTTTATCGTATATCGTTGAACAAAAATTGAATTTGGATTATTAACATTACATTACCTTGCTTAGTTATTCATCATATACAGTGCCGATTCCAAATACTACATTTAAAAATTATGACAATTTGGATGATTGGCCCGTTGTTGGGGTTCAGTTGGAAAGTTCGGTAAGCTGATCAACTGTTGAAGTGGTTGGGCCTAAGGCCAATAACTGTTGGCTATGCGACCGACTGTTAAACAACCTTGCCGATGACATTTAGCAATTGGTCCAACGGCTGGTGTTACGGTATCAAGTAGCAATTACTGGTGATATAGAAAAATGTATCGACAAATCACTAAACATCGCAAATATCAATGTACTCTTTGGTTCTAATATTAAGAAGGGAATACGAATTTACAACTGAACACCGTAACATACGCAACCAAATGTCTTCAAACTTTAGGGGAAAAAATCTATTAGAATATCCTTGAAGTTCAAAAATTGTTAACGGTTTTATATGGATGATTTGTGTCAGAATTGATTCTGTTTTTAAAGCAAACAATGGATTGCTGATTTTCTACTAAAATCTAAAACCCTAGGTGTATGGTGGATATCATCATTAGATGTATTTTCGTATAAGTTTACTATTCCAATCAACACTAACCTGTAAATCAAAACGTAGTGCTTACTTTCAAATCGTAGCCCAAATATAGATTCGTTTAAACTTTTATATTCTCTATAATTATTAGAACAAAAGTTTAATTTATTATTGAATATTTCTTGCTGTGTTTTTCACATAGAAGCTAGTCAACTAGAGTTACATGGTTTCTGTTTTTGAGCGTATGGTGCTTGCATTTATATTTGTTCAGTTTTTGTTAATAATTGTAAATCGTACCTTTTGTGTTCTAAAAGTCAGTAGCTTTTTAAAACCAATGACTATACACTCAAGTTGGAGCTATCTGCTGCAGTATTATTAGCTTCCAGAATTAGTCAAAAAGTATTAAAGTAGTTTCTTTTACATTTAATAGTGCATACTTTGGTCTGATTCTAAAATAGTTTTAGAATGGATCAATTCTGCTCCCAATAAGTTTCAATCTTTCGTAGTTAATAGGTTAGCTTTACATTCGTAAGAATACCAATTTCCTGAATTGGCATTATTTTTCCACCCCAGATAATCCTGCAGATTTAATTTGTCGGTTTTTTTTTTTCATTTCAATCTATATCGGATTCCTACTGGTTTAATGGTCTTTGTTTTCTGCAAACGCGATGCACTTTGTTTCACAAAAACGTTTAACACTGCTGAGTTGCCAGAAATAAAACGCAATCCGTCAATGTATTTTGCATTAATGATAATTTTTTAAATGTACTAATATCAAATTATTCATCATTTACTAAGTTGAAAAGAATACTTGCCTTTGTACTGAGATGTATTAAAATTTACGTTGTTCTCATCTTAAAAGGAAAAAAGGTCCTCTTAAGGTAACTGAATTATCTAAATGTTTATTAAGTTTAGTACTGTTTTCTCAATGGACAAGTGTTGCCTCAGAAATAAGCAACGAATTTTATTGCTGCCGCGGATGAATTAAAAAAATGTATTTATATTTCAAATAAAGTTCAGTTTAGTCAAAACTATGTGAATATTTTTCTTCACAAAGTATTGATTGGAAATTTGTACTTCAAGTTCATCGCATTTGGTGGACTTTGGGAAGCGAATATAAAAAAGTTTTAAACAACATTTATATAAAATATTTAAAACGACTAATTTGAATTCCGAAACGTTATACACTTTTCTAACTCATATTGAATCGGCCTTTAAATCTCGTCCTTACTACCTCTTTCAAATGATACTAACAATTTTCAATCTCTTACTCCTTTCTATTTCTTAATTGGTTGTCGTTTTTTTTGAGCCACTGTAAGGAAGATTACTAGTTTATCTAATGGATTCATTTAACATCGCCAGCATCTTCTGCAGGATTTCTGGAGAAGATCGCACCGTGGTTTGTTGGAATTTCAATGACGTATGAAATGGAAAACAGTCTCAGAAAACAATTTGCAAATTGGTACTGACACAAAGTATCATTCATAAATAACCAACTGTAAGTTTTTGAGTGTTTAATTACGTGTAGTCCAGACAAAATGTTTCTATGGTTTCTCGTATCTGAGGCGTTTCCTTATAGTCTCGTCTGAAGACGTCTTCTTCTTATAATTTTTAAAATTTGATGATAACCCACTTTTAAAGAAAGTAATTGCAAAAAAAATTAGTGAAACGCGCAAAAATAAATTTGCCCGACAAAAATTTTACGCCGTTGAGGGTATTTACCAACTCAAACATGTTAAAATTTTAAGTTTAAAACTGTATTGATAACCACCTAATTTTTTTCAGGATTGGTTAATTAAAACATACGAAATTCAAATATCGAATTGTCTGACAAAAATATTTTTGATTTTTAGTCCGACGCGTGAAAATTGTACACGTCTTCCAGACGAGATTATGAGAAAACGGAGTACACGTAATTAAGCCACTCAAAAACTTACAGCTGGTTATTTATAAATGATACTTTATGTTGGTGTATTTTTATCTGATTTGAACGTCTACCGTTTCAATGGCCTTTAGCTTGAGTAGTTAAATTACATTCTAGTAATGATAAAAATGCGTGTATTAACACTTTCGAACTCAGCAGGGAGCATATTAAAACGGCCAATTGTGAAGTTATGTGTTCTTCCTTTAGATAACAGTAAAATTTGCGAAAAAGTAAATACAACTTAATTTAAGGTCTCATTACATTGTATTTTATTTGCAAAGTTTAATTATTTACGTAATTGTTATTTAAATCATTCTGATCAAAAGCGGAGGGTTTGTTTCGGCCATTTTAGTTAATGAATTCAAATTATGTATTTATCTAGTTTGTATAATATGTTTTGGAAAAAAAATGGTTAGTTACGTAAATATAGTAAATGAATTGAGTTTTTGATCTAAAGTTGACAAATAGATTTCTTTTGTTTATACAGTCCATTTTGTTATTTTGTTTATTCGCCCTAAGAGCGAGCCATGCTGACATATACAATAACACGCATTTTCTAACACCACTCAAATGATATTTTCCTTAGACTATTAGCTAAACCAATTCTATAATATCTAAAATATTTTCATAAAGTATTCTTAAATGGTTACATGACATACTGTACCCTTGTGAACCTAATGTCTACATCACATTTTTTTCCATCCATGTCTCAGAGATACCTTGGGGTAAAACAAGCCTTACGCCCCTGGGTCAGTGTCCATACAGAATTTAAACGCGGTATTATTTATTTACTTTGTTTATAATAATTAATTGAGACGCGTTGAATGATTGCGTAAGTAATTACAAATTTAAACTAATCTAATTTCAACAATTACTTATGTTGATGCTTTGTGTTTATTATAAAACCGATTAGATTGAGGTAAACTATGCGTAAAAAATATTTTGTAATGTAATGTCCACGAATGAAACTGAAAAGGTATTTTAATACGTCTTTATTCTGCGTTAACCAAAATGTGACTGAGTATCAAGTTCGAATTCCCCTATCGTTAAGCGTAAAAGCGTGATTTTTAAGTATTGGTAAAATCAAATTTTACAGTTATGTAAACATCTTTGTGTACATTTTTTTATTTAAGTAATTTACCGATCAACCGTACAATTATTTAACAATACCCTCGAGAATATTAATTACACAAAAAGTTATATTAGTTACATATTAGAGTTGAAATAAATTTATACCTGTATACAGGGTGCCCATAATCTATCTCATAACATGGGTAACTTAATATGCAAAATAGGTAATAGGTTAAATTAGGAAAGTTAAGAATTACAAGCAAATGTTAAACTTTTAAATTTGACATATGTCTTCAACTTAAATTTTGTGAAAAACTGAAAACAGTCGATTTTTTTAATGTTGTCCTGTTCCACTACTACTTACTTTAGAACTGAACTAAATGACATCTTATACATATTTTTACGTAGAATTCGATAAAATTACTCAAAATGTCATAACCTCTTGATTTTCGAGATATAACACAAACTTACATTTTTTAAATGGCAATCATAGTTGGCTGTGATCTTATTAAATAGCTTTTGTTTTGCATTTCATTGATATAAGGTTCGATATATTTACTTTGTATTTCTATTTAAATGCCCAAAATTGTGTTGTTGATACCATTATGAACAAAATGATTTACAAGTTAGTTAAACTTGAAACAAAATTTATATTGACAATATAATACCACAAGTAGGTACTATTAATGGTTTGTAATTATGTTCTATTTCAATAATGTACAAAAGACATAAAAGTTCATATTAAATGTTCGAAATGGCCCTGTTAACCAATATGCACATTTGACATCTTCTAACCATCTCTATGCACTTTTTCCAAACTGCGAGGACGAATTCTTCTAATAATCAACCTAATTCTATCTTTTAATTTTTCTACATTATTGGCTGTACACCCTGTCTTTAACGGTTCCCCACAAGAAAAAATCGAGAGGGTATACAGGTGTTCTTGCCAATTAATAGGACCTGAATTACCGATCCAGCTCGGAAAACGTTCGAAAGATATTCAGAAACAGCTCTAAAATTATGAGCAGGAGCACCATCATGTTGGAAATGAGTAAGATTTTGTACCACATTTAATGGCAGTTCATCTAACATGTCTTCCAAGTCATTTTGAAGAAATTCTAAATATCGCCTTCCATTTAAATGGTAATTGTAAAAGAACGGACCATTATTCTGCTACCGAGGATGCCACACCACACATTTATTGAAAATATGTTGATCTCGTCTCTCAACAGTAACATGAGGGTTGTTCTCAGACCAATAGTTATTATTATGTCTATTAAATACACCGTTATTGGTAAATTTGCCTCGTCAGTAAATAAAATTCTGCGCGAGAAATATGGATCGTTGTCGTTTCTCTTAAAACCATCGAGCGTAATTTAATCTTCTCTCTGAGTCGGCTGGATATAAGGTGTTGCCGATATGAAATTTATACGGCTTGAATCGATTTTGTTTTAAAATTAAACGAGCTTTTTCTGTAGAAGTACTACACTCACTTGCAATTTCACGGGTAGATGTTTTTGGTTTATAATTTACATATGCCAAAACTCTTTCTTCGTCTTCTTTGATTAAACTTTTGCTTAGCTTTTGGTTTCATAAATGATCCGTATAGTTTTAAATTATTTTCCAGTTTGGAAAAAGTCTTTATCTGGTTGTCTTTCCATATATCTTTGCAAATACATTTCACTGGCTTCATTACTATTTCTGTTGCTAGCATAATAACAAAAAGCATGTCGTTTCTCTCTTCATGTGAATACATTGTTTATTTTGAGAATTTTATGTTTTTAAAATAAATCACCGTGAATAATACAACTTACTTATGTAAATCAAATTATTTAGTTGACGACACAGGCTTTTGTTTCAACAGGTTTTGTTTGAAGCATTTGTTTCCATAGCCTGCCTGTGTATTATTTTGCAGCTTAATTGTATCAATAAACTACTTTTAGCATTTACAAAAAAAAATGTAAGAGTAAAGTATATCGAACCTTATATCAATGAAATCGCAAAACAAAAGCTATTTAATAAGATCACAGCCAACTATGATTGCCATTTAAAAAATGTAAGTTTGTGTTATATCTCGAAAATCAAGAGGGTTATGACATTTTGAGTAATTTTATCGAATTCTACGTAAAATATGTATAAGATGTCATTTTAGTTCAGTTCTAAAGTAAGTAGTAGTGGAACAGGACAACATTAAAAAATCGACTGTTTTCAGTTTTTTCACAAAATTTCAAAAGTTGAAGACATATGTCAAATTTGAAAAAGTTTAACATTTTGTTTGTAATTCTGCCCAACTTTCCTAATTTAACTGATTACCTATTTTGCATATTAAGAAAGTTACCCATGTTATGAGATAGATTATGGGCACCCTGTATATTACCGGTGGCCTACTGCAAATTTTGTTTTTCTTACACATTTGTTCAACTTTTAGAGAAAACAAAAACTTTCTTCATATTTTCTAACTTGATCTGTTGAATTTATAGTTTTCAAAGGTCAAACATATATTAATATTAAAAGCATTTAATGAAATTTGTCGGTAATCTCTACCAATTAAAAAGCTTTTAAAACTGATTGCAAACTGCTTTAAAAATACTTTACCATGTTGATTTAAAATTACTGTACTTTAAAATATTTTGAAATTTTGACTTTTTTGTTTGTGAACGTACCCAATCGTTTAACATATAAGTCGAAAAGCAGCAACTGTCAATTGAAAACTGCTTGAAAATAATTACTATGCTGGGTTCAAAATTTATTAACAAGTGATTTTTAAAATTTGAATTCTTTGTTTGTAAGCGTTACCCACTGTGTAAAATATCAATCGAAAGCCAATTAAAAGAAAATTGTAAACTGTTGTACTATGTTGGGTTTAAAGAAATATTTGGATAGATGACCCCATCCAAATTAGATTTAATGCATCAGATGATATTCATTAAGTAGAATAATGAATCATAAATATTGAACAAAACGTTTGCTGAATTAGGAAAAATTAACTTACAGGGGACATTTATTTTTTTCGTTTTTTTACCATATAGTTTAGACTATGTTCACAAATATACTACATAAGTTTTGTAAGTCTAATGGTATAACATTCTTTCAATAAAAATAAATTGAATAATTCAAAAAATAATGCAAATAAATAAATATAGGAGCAAACATGGATTTTATAAATATAATACAACTAAGAAAGTTCACAAACAAAAAAGTGAAATTTTAAAAACTTTTTAAACAATAACTTTTGAACCCAACATAATAAAGTATTTTTGAAAGCAGTTTTGCAATCAGTTTTAATAAGGTTTTGATTGATATGTTACACTTGCTGGTTTTTAAATTATTTAAAATTTTAATGCGTATATGTTTACCTTTGATCCAAAATAAGTCCTAAACTAATCTAGTTATTGAAAAATGAAATATGTCTCTTAAAAGGTGAACAAATGTGTAAAGGAAATTGAAATCTCCGTAGTCAACCTGAATACATACAGTGTAGTTCTTTAACAACATGTTTTGCTTTCTTATGCAAAACAGTATCTCCCTCTTTCTTCCATATTAATAAAATTTGATTAATAACATGATTCCATTCACTAATTACTATTAATTTAAGTTTAATCAGCTGTCATTGGAGTAACAAGTTTTAGATTCATTTTTTGCAAATACTACAAAAATTTTGTTGACCTTTACGAAACATCTCAATTTTTAATTTTCGATTCATTTAGAAAATTAGATTGTTTTGACAATGTTAAATAACAAAAAACTGTCTACGATGCTTGATTAGTAATAAAAATATTTAATCTACTTGATTTTATAAACTTGTCCTATAATCAACATTTTCTTAAATAATTTCATTTAAAATACATGAGCATTTATTTGGAATCAAATTTATTTGAAATAATATTATTAATAGAATGAAATATCTTTTTTTTTTATAAGGTTTAAAACCCTTGCGTTATTTTTTATGTTTATGTAGTTGCATTGCACAACAATTTGTTCCACCGTTAACAGTTTTGTTTAAGATTTAATTGTTTATTTTGAAATAAAATTTAAGTGTAGCACATAAACCAGATATTAACTACTTTTGACCCGTATTTTTGAAAGTGTATAAATGTTACAAACACATGGTTACTTAATTTTAAACACGTCCCTAATCACATATCGCTTCATAAATTGTATTTATTTAGTTTTTCTTAATTGTAAGATGTCTGCTTAGTTGGTTGAAACAAATTATAACATTTTAGTTAATTTGTTCAATTGTCGCTTGCGTATTTATAAAAATTTAAACTAAACTGATTTTGTAAAAAAAACTAATTTACAACAGCTATATTTTGAACGACTTAAAATAAATCATTTCACAACATGTTATCTATTCATTACCAATACAGCAAAGCAATTTAAAGCAAATGTATCACTAACACTTGACAGTTATTAAACAATAAAGTAGTGTTGTAAATTATTACACTTTATTAATAATTATGAACCAGCCAGAACTAGTTATTTACAATTTAAAATATTTATTTAAAATAATATTTATTATGATCATCTTTAAAAAAATTAATTGTAACTTTTTTTTCAAAGTAAATGATAATACCAGTTTATTAAAAAACTTTATTGAAGAGCCTAAATTTTATTAAACGTTAACTTGAAAATGTGTGTCAAATAAAGTTTAGACGCAACGCAAACTCAGATTTATTTAACATCCTTAATAACTTAGGCCTCAAAAAAACATAAAGTAAAAACAGATTTCACAAGCTTGAAATGAAAACACAATTTGAAAAGTCAAAAAAAAAAAGAAATAAAACTCTAATCTAATAAATTGCAGAAATATTTTCTTATTTTGATGATAGCTATACAAGTTTCTATGACTTAAATGTATAGCTGAGTTTATATATAGTCAATAAAATAAAAAGATAATTATGAAGTGTAATTGGTCAAAAACTGTACAGAATTGAAATGAAATTCATTGTCCCGTATTTTACCTTGCTTCACGTTTAAAATTAAAGTTTTTATACAGGGTCCGGCACATCGAACTTTGTATTATAAGTATATGGACAATTAATTCATTCATTTGATGAAAATAGTGTTGCCTTTGTTTTTGACATCACTGAATTCAGGCAAAATATTTTTCGTTTATACAGCACTCCGATTGTACCGGAAATAACTCTCAATATTCTTATCAAATGAACTCAAGAGTTTTTATTTCATTTTCAGATTCTACGTAAAATTTAAGGTGTAGTCTAATCATTATACTATATGCAAAATGACTGGTTTTTTAGTTAAATCTATTTTTTGAAAAATTAAAATCTGTTGCATTGTTATCCTTCATATATCCCAAGATGAAGTTAATATTTTAGTTCCTAATTTGTTGTGACAATTGTTGATATGTTACATTAACTAACATATGAATGAATATCAAATTGAATGTACAGGTTGATGAAAAATTCTCGTTCCAACTTTCGACCTATGTGTTTTTAATCTAAATAAACTAAAATATTTATATCATTTGAAATATGAAGGATAACAATTCTGTTTCTGATTTTAACTTTTTTTCAAAATTTGATATTTAAAACCATCATTTTTTGGGTATGGTGTATTAATTAAACTACACTTTAAATTTGACATAGACTCTGAAAATAAAATAAAAGTAGCATGTTAATTTGAAATAAGAAAGTTGAACGAAAATATTTTGTCTGAGTTCAGTGATGTCAAAACAGGTACAGAGCTATTTTCTAGAAAATGATAGAATTAGTATTCCATATACTTTTAATGCACGCTCGTTGTGCTGGACCCCATAGGTGTCCATTAAAATAAGTTTGCTCGATTATAACTAAACGGTTCAAGATTCACAAAACTAAAAAATTGCATGCCTTGTTTTCTAAGCCAGTATAATTTAAAAAATATTTTTAAGGTTCTGCGTTCACAAAAGTGCTGCTGAATTAAACTTGATTTTTTCAAACACCAACTCTTAATTTTTATAAGATTTTTGTATTCTTTAAGAAATTTGTATTATTTGGTAACTTTCGGAGATATTCGCGTGCTTTCTTGTAAAATAGATTTTGAAGCGATAGTTTGATTTCAAACCTGATTACTGGTGAATGCCATTTGTGCATTCTAATAGATTAACTACATGAGTTTGTTTTTCTTCTTTTTGAAAGTCAATAAATTACTCAGGGTAGAAGTTAAGTTATAGGGTGAAAATTTGTCGGACTTATTTTTTCTAATGGCACATCTAATATTTTGATTTCTAATGATTTTCGGCATTGATAAAATCCTTACTTAAATAGATAATTGTCAATATACGTGAGATTGGGCCCATATTTTTACTAAGCATGTCATGGAAAAGTTGCAGCTTTAGATTTCTCATAATGAAACGTCAAATTACTGCAGTTCAACTTTGAATCTCATTGTTGCTGTAATTAGTAATAAATGAAAATGAATTTACCAGACATAAAATTGAAGATATGATTTACGTCTTGGAGAAAGACAACGAAATGCTGTTTTAGCTCTCAAGAATCTATGCCCAAAAATATCTGACAGAAATATCCTAATGGCAAGATTTCTGTAAAGTGCACAGGTTCGAAAAACGAGCCATTGAAATGGACATAACTTAATTTATCAAATGGCACATGAAATGTTTTTGTTATTTTTATATTTTTTTATTAAGTGGTATCCAATACCTAACTAATAGGTAATTTATTAAACAAATAATTTATAAAAGTATGCAGCATTATAATTAATACATTTTTGACGTTCTTCTGGGTTGCAGCCTTAATCGCTGAGAAATGAGTTATTTATTCTTTCGGTGTTTCCGGTCAATGCTGCGGTGCATCAATTATTTTTGCTGCATATCGTCGCGTGTGGTTATCACCGTTGATATACTTTTGTTTTAACAAACTCCAAAGCAAATAATCTGGTTTTTGTATAACGGTCAGCTAGGGCTAAGTAACCTGCCTTCACGGCCAAATTCTTGCATTTATTTTAGTCTTAAAAATATAATGAATGTTATGTGGTGTCGTACCATCCTATTGAAACCACACCTGTAACTGTGTGGAGATTTAGACTTTAGAAATCATTTGCGGTCAAATGACCAGTCAAAAGTTTAGAGACAATCTGAATTGGTGTTCGTTGTCTTATGAAGTGACGATTTTGTCATATAATAAGAAAATTATGAATGTTTACTTTTCCATATTTAAATGAAAATTTATTAATAAAACTATGTAATAATTGAGTATGTCGAATACAATTAGATAAAAAATTGATTGTGTTATTTGAAAATTAAAATATGTAACGCTGCTAAATTTCCTAAGGAATTCAAAATTGAGTAATAGAAATTGAGGCTTGCTATTTGTAATATTTGGTAATCATAATTTAACTCGTAATACACGGTCTGACAGATCGTTTGAGATACTATTTGTTTTTTTTTTTTCAATTGGTAACTCTGGTAGTGAAAAACCTTTTATCATGTGATTGCTGTGACGTTTACAAATGACAATGTCTGTTCCGAATTTAACTTCCCAAAGTTAGCTTCCTAAACCGTTAATTATAACACCTTTTAATCCTGCTTGTTTACTGTATTTTTTGTAATTGCGTACAATTTACTATTTCTCCTTCCGAAAAATTATATTTCTGACCTTTCCAGTACTTTATTTGATAAGCTTGTTTTTTCTGAATTATTTCTTTAATTTTATTATTTTCAGTTTAATTATGACCCGAATTTATATTAAAAACTTTAGCATTTTAGATAATGATAAATTTAGGAATACCAAAAACGTGCGAACGCTATCTGAGCGTGTTTATGTGCACCTGTATTAATAGTTTTCAATTTGACTCAAATAATCAATGTGCAAGCGTTCTATTTATTATCAAAAGGCCAATTTTATTAATTTTCCTCTTTTTCAGGAGAATTTCTATAATGTGATTGTTTGCGTGATTTAATTATATTTTCAATATTGGCATTCATTGTTAACCACCAAAATATGAACGTGTACGATTTTTGTTTTAACGATTCCCATATGTTTTGATGGATTAAACTTAACACCTTTAAAGTTTTTGAAATAATTAATTGGTAACCTCTAAATAAACACCTGAAAATGTGTAATTTACGTTGAATTTTTGCATAAAGTTTCAAACTTATTTGAACAATTTTTAGGAAATCCTTTAATTATATATTTCATTATTTCCTAAGGCGTTAAATTTGTTTCAATTTATTTTTAGAATTTCATTTATATCAATATCTAAATTATTTATATAAGTTTAATGTATTCTACGTCAATTCCTTGCAAACTCACCGTTTGTAAAGAAAGTCTCGACAAAATATCGGCTTGATTCAAACTAGAACGTACACTCATGAAATTTAAAACTTGGACACCACAATTTCTGTAAACAAAGTTTGCACATTGTGAATTGGGCTTAAGGGTCATTTACAATTCTAACAGCAGGTAGTCTCAGCAGGGGTTATCTTATAGAAGGACTGTAGAATGAATCATTACACTAAGCACGTTTTAGAAAATAGGTAATTTACGTTGCTTACTTAATTTTTTCTTTAAAGAATATATTTGAAGGTATCGCTAATTAAACACCATAGCTCGATTAATTATCGAATCAAAATTTTGTTTAGGAAATGTTTACAAAATAAAATTAGAAATAATTTTGATTTAAAAACGTCTACAAGCAATAACTTTTAAATTAAATCAAAAACTAAACATGGTTATTTGGGTTGACTGATTATTACTTATTTTTAAATAAATCTAACCTACTAATTATTGTAAGTTATTAAAAAATCATTAAACTCTCTATTCATAATATTTAGTCCTTACAAAATGTATATTTTATGACGTTTTTTTTTTTCTGTAGTTAATATAAAAGTGAAAATAAAAACTAAGGCAATTCTTATTGTCAACGTATATATTTAGTTTTTGACAAGAATTTATTACATAATTATAATTAAGATACCAAGTTATAGTTTAAAATTAAATGAAAACCTTTTTTTTAAATAAAGGTATTACTATATAAATAAATATAAGAAATCAATAATGGTTGTAATTATTAAATATTTGAGTTTACTACCAAGTGTCAAATAAAAATGTTCAGAAGCACTGGCTGTAAATTTTTAGCGGTAAATTTATCACAATTAGATTCCAATATAAAAAAAAACGAAAAATGTCCGCCCGAAATTTACAATTTTAACGTTGTACAAAATCAGAAAAAATCAAAAATTATAGGTACAGATTTATTAAAATTCAATTAACAAAATTACAAAGATAAGGTGAGTTATACATTGTATTATGCTATACTAAGTGTTAGAGAATTTGCAGGTCTTACAAAAAAGGCCTTATCTTTATACCTATAAAGTAGCAATTGGAGAAACGAAACCCAAAAGAGGTCAGACATTTTACTCTGGGTTGCCGGAGTTTCATGTAATATACGACCAGATCAATTCTTCCGAAGTTCCTGGAAAGTGTTATGTATGGCTCATGTTATTGTGTTGTCCCTAAAAACAGATTGTAAATTGCCGTATCTATGTAATTAGTATTAAGTTATTATTCACCTTGTCACCAAACTGCAGCTGTATTCCGAAAAGCACCTTCTAGTATTGGTAATGTATTTGTACGCCCATTTTACATAAGTGCTGGGGCAAGCTGAAACTTGGAAGTATTGTATGAATACATACCTGTGTTACCCCCTTATTTTTTTTTTTTTTATTGTGATTTTATTACATTTTAACATTGTCAACAATTACATAAACTGTCCAATGAACTCATTTCTGTCTTTTGCTCGTTGAACTATTTATGTTCAAAATGTTATTAGAACTATTCGCGTGAAAAAAATTTCACATTGAAACTACTGCAGCTGCCGGGTTGCGGTATTACCACTTGGTTCAAGAAGCAACTACTAATTCTTAGTGAGGAGGCGAATAATTTGTGTACACTCAATTTTGTCGTTTAGGTTACCATCTTTCTTTTAACCCCTAATGCAACTTTTAAATGGTCAATGATTGTTTTTTAAATTTTGCGTTGCAGGGTGACTGTCCATTATTATTGTGATACATTCTTAAGGCGTCTGCTCATTGACGCTATCAAGGTATCAATATAATTAAAATTAATCGTTTGGCGGTATCAATGGCTGCAATTAGTGCATTACGGTTTACTGGTATAATTTGGCCCTTGTTGTTCGGATAACAGCAAGTATTCGAGCCCAAACATTTCGATAATGTTAAAATCTGGGATTTTTGCTGGCCAGGGTAACAGCTCCAAGTTATTTGCTTGTATCCAGTTGCGCACAACTCAAGAAGTATAGGTCACTCCGATAGTTAATTATCGAAAAGTAAGAAAATATGTAAATAGTAAATGGAATTTACTAACGTAACGTTAAGTCGTTAATTATAGTTACATAACTCTCATTTCATAAGCTTTAGCCACACCTGAACAACAAACCGAGGAACAAACAGAACAACGAACCGAACGGCAATCGAAACACTTGAATTTCAAAAGGGCTACGTACGAATTTTAGAACAGATTCGCAAGTCCTGATAGTTCTAACGAACGGTTTGCGGCGTTCTAGCAACTTGCTTTCAATTTTTTCTCCGACATCAAAGAAAATGCGCGCGAATGCGTTTTAGGTTTGGACGAATCTAAACAAAACGGCGAACAAACTTATGCGGGAGAATTAAATTATTTATTTTGTCCCCTCTTTTGTGGGTTTGTTGTGTTTTAGGTAATATTATGGAGTTGAGAGGAGAAAAATATTTTAAATTAATCAGTGTTTAAAGAAAAAAGAAAAAATGTGTCCCTATTTGTTAATCATTTAAGGGGAAATTTCCAAAAAGAAAAAAGGGAAGTAAATTATAATTTTTACTTTTCTTTGTGGAAAAAATTTGGTTGTTACTATCTTCTTGTTTTCCGCAATTTTCTTGCTTAATAATAAATATATATGAACTGAAAACTACTGAAGTAATTATAGAACAGCACAAACGTTCCGTTTGTTGTTCGGATTGTGGAAATCATAAAAGATTGTTTGTCGTTCTGTTTGACTTTCGGGTCGTTGTTATGTTTGTTGCTCGGTTTGTTGTTCAGGTGTGTACGAAGCTTTACAACTTAAGCAGCAATTATTGGTGAATAAAGATTACTTTGTGATGTGGGGGAAAAAAGACAAATTTATCTCATATCAAATTTATGACAACTTAAAAAACCAAGAACGTGTATGTTATTGCTAAGAAATTATTAAGGAAAAAAGCCAAGCAGTGTACAGTTAGAAGTTGATTAAGTTAAATTTAGAAGATACTTAAAACTAGATATTTTTTGGCAAAGTTTATAAGTCCTCTATTGTAATCTTAATACTTAAAAGAAAATCCGTCCATTAGCATTATAAGGAAATGGCTTTTACTTTATGAATAAGTTTCAATAACAATAGAATATCCTTGCTTGTTTAATTTACTTCCTTTGAGTCATATTGCTCTAAGGGTTGTTACATTGGTCATTAGAAGTATGTAATAAATAAACAATACCTACTGTTTGAGAAGGGTAGTGTGAACCAATAAATAAAGTAAGAAATGTAAATTCCATTTTAGTTTAAAATTTCAAGTGTTGTGAAAATGCCACCTCATCTCGGTGCTGGGATTTGAAAGCGCGGATTGTTTCGGAATTAGCGGCGGCCGTAGCGTGCGTGAAATTCTCACGTATGTTAGATATACCAAAAACACCGTAGGGCATTACCGAGTAAAATGGAATCTTGAACACACTTTGGAAAGAGCCATCGGAAGTGGTAGACCTAAAGTATCTACACGTGCTCAAGATCTCGAGTTGTTTCATTACGTAACAGAACAACCATTTGCTACATACTCCAGGGCTATAGCAGGTACACATTTTCCCGGATGCCGTATAACTGCACAAAAAGATTAAAGGAGATGGGAATAAAGAAGTATAATGCTGCTGCGAAAAAGTTTCAGTGACGAAAATATGAGACGTCGTCTGGAATTTGCAAGGCGATATGTGAACGAACCTTTGGAATTTTGGAATCGAGTGATTTGCGACGAAAAAACGTTCAATAGCCGCAACGATAGACCACTAAAAGTAGAATGGAAGGAACTCGTTACGAAAACAATCACATAGTCCTAAACAACAGAAAAAGTTCAAAAACGGAACAAAAAACTTGAGCTCGGACAGGTGTTTTCAACAATAAGCTGCTATCATCTGCGATTTCGATATTTTAAACTATTAAGAACCTGTTCCGTAGTGTTAACCGCGGAAAATTATCTTTATCAAAGAAAGGAAAACCAATTTCAGCGTCTATTTAACCAACGAAAAAACACCAAAAACTGTACCGAAAAACGATTCTGGACACGTGTTTTAACATCTCGAGCTGGTATCATACAACGATAACCATATTTTAACTATAGCAGAACACATTTTCCGTAGCGTGTAAACCTGGAAAAAATATTAATCAAAGGAAAGGAACACCAGAACTGCAGCGTCTGTTTAACCAATAGAAAAACACCAAAAATTGAACAAAAAACTTGAATCGAACACGTGTTTTAGCGACGAAAAACGTTCAATAGCCGCAACGATGGACCAATAAAAGTTTTTAGAATGGAAGGAACTCGTTACAAAATAATCACATATGTCCTAAAAACGAAGTGGTTATTTTTCTGTAAATGTGTGGGGTTGGGTTAGCGCGGGGTCCAGGAGTTTGTTGGGCTATCGATGGACGTCTTGATTCTGCTGCGTATTTAGATATTTTGGAAACTATTATGAAACCTTCAGTCGAAGTGTTTTATCCAGACGAAGATTATATTTTCCAACAAGTAAGTATTCTTATTTCACTATACTTTCTCCAAAAATAGTTCGGGATCTGTTGAATTAACATTTTCATAATGTATTTTTGTTGTTAAAGGACAACGCCCCTATTCATACTTCGCGGGTTGTGCGCAATTGGATACGAGAAAATAACTTGGAGCTGTTACCCTGGCCAGCAAAAAGCCCAGATTTTAACATTATCGAAAATGTTTGGGCTCGAATACTTGCTGTTATCCGAAGACAACAAGGGCCAAATTTTATACCAGTAAACCGTAATGCACTAATTGCAGCCATTGATACCGCATGGGAAACGATTAATATTAATTATATTGATACCTTGATAGCGTCAATGAGCAGACGCCTCCAAGAATGTATCAATAATAATGGAGGTCACACCCATTATTGATTTCTTATATTTATTTATATAGTAATACCTTTATTTAAAAAAAAGTTTTCATTTAATTTTAAACTATAACTTGGTATCTTAATTATAATTATGTAATAAATTCTTGTCAAAAAACTAAATATATACGTTGACAATAAGAATTGCCTTAGTTTTTATTTTCACTTTTTATATTAACTACAGAAAAAATGAAACGTCATAAAATATACATTTTGTAAGGACTAAATATTATGAATAGAGAGTTTAATGATTTTTTTAATAACTTACAATAATTAGTAGGTTAGATTTATTTAAAAATAAGTAATAATCAGTCAACCCAAATAACCATGTTTAGTTTTTGATTTAATTTAAAAGTTATTGCTTGTAGACGTTTTTAAATCAAAATTATTTCTAATTTTATTTTGTAAACATTTCCTAAACAAAATTTTGATTCGATAATTAATCGAGCTATGGTGTTTAATTAGCGATACCTTCAAATATATTCTTTAAAGAAAAAATTAAGTAAGCAACGTAAATTACCTATTTTCTAAAACGTGCTTAGTGTAATGATTCATTCTACAGTCCTTCTATAAGATAACCCCTGCTGAGACTACCTGCTGTTAGAATTGTAAATGATACTCTTAAGCCCGCTTCACAATGTGCAAACTTTTGTTTACAGAAATTGTGGTGTCCAAGTTTTAAATTTCATGAGTAAGTACATATTGAATATCGTAATTAAAAGTCCTGATAAAAGCAACGGCCATCCTTTGCAATGCGAAATTGATAATAATGTGTAACCCTTTTGCGTATTAAAAATGCTTACAAGGGTTTTATAGTCAGTTACTAACGTAAAATGTCTACCGAACAAATATTGGTAAAACTTTTTAACTCCGATCACGATGCTTAACGCTTCCTTTTGGATTTGCGAATAATTTCTCCCGCTGAATTTAAAGTGTGAGAAGCGAAAGCTATAGGATGTTCCGTTTTAGATGCGACTTCATGTGGGAGATAACTACTAATAGCATCCACTGTTTATTTAATGGGTAATTTAGCAGTCTTTAATGAATCAAAGCATCTCTGCAAAAACTTAAAATCTGTTTATCTTTTTTCAAAAACTTGTTGCCGCGCCAACCTTGACCAAATGACTTTAGTATCTTTTTTAAGCAATTGATTATAATGGACTCCAATAATTCCGAACACCTCGGAATAAATTTGTTATAATAATTTATAATGCCTAAAAATGACTTTTAATTGAGTTATATTACAGTGGCAAAATTTTCTTTATAGCTTTTACTTTGTTTACATCTGTATAGTAATCCTGCTTCTATCGATCGTAAAGGACCTAAGTAATTATTATTTTTTTCTGAAAAAATGACATTTAGACAAATTTTATCTTTAATCCGTTATCTTTAAATGTTTCTAGTACTTTAGTTAAATTTTTCAAGTGTTCTTGATCGATCGCGACCTGTAATTAGAATGTCGTCCAGAAAAACAATAACCCTGTCCATCCCTTGTAAGCACCGATTCAATAATTCTTGAAAAATTGAAGGACCCGAATTAATTCTAAACGGCAATCGAGTATATCTTAAATAATCTTTGTGAGTGCTTAAGGTTAATAAATCTCTAGAATCTTTCCTAACAGGAATTTGCAAATATGCATTGAATAAATCTAATTTAGTAAATTCTTGACCTCCATTTAACTTTAAAAATATCTCCTCAATTTTGGGAATAGGGTATTTTTTTACAATGTAAAATAGATTTATCGCGATCTTAAAATATTCTGCATAATCTAATAGTATTATCGTTTTTAAGAATTGGTACTATGGGGAGTAAATTCTACCGACTAAAATCTACACGCTCAAGTATACCTAAATTTACAAATCTTTTCAAATTCTGTTTTTGGCTAATGTTTTAATAACTGCATTCTCTTTAACATTTAAAATTACTCATACTTGTTAAACACCCGGATTTCTTTCCATCGGAAAACAGCTTTGTTGCAAGATGTCAGTTTCTTAATTAGAATATCCTTATTGCAAGCTCGTACTGTAATTGTATTTAAATTTGCATTTGGTTGTGTATGAATACTTTTCATGATTTAGCAATGTCATCCACGAATGTCCAAGCAAAGGTGGTCCCTTTGTTTCTACAACATACAAACTTGAGTTAAATCTTGCAATTCCGGATAATTAATTTCTATAAACACTTCACCTAAAGGACAAATATTATTACTAGAATAATTTTAAAAATTTTGGTTGTTTTCTAATAATTTACAATTTGGAAACTTGTCAAAAAATAACGATTTAGGAATTACTGTGACAGATGCACTTACTAGTTGATATGAAATTTGTGACGGTACTAAAATTGCATATAAACGAAACTTCGGCATTAAAAATTGATTTGTTGACCACTTCTCCCTACAGTATAGACAGTCGTGTTTACACTCATGCGTTGAAGATTAATCTTTGTGTTGTAAATTCTGGAGATTTTAGTTATTTAAAATTGCCAGTGCCGATAATTAACGGTCTTTATTTGCTCGCAAAAGATATACCTTTTATTCCTTATTTGTTGACTGTTGTGAAAAGGTGTAATCAATTAAAGTAAAATCATCCCATTCAAATTAGGGAATAAGTCTTTGATTACTGTTCTTTGTATAACTTACCTTTGTTTTAATAAAATATTTGCTATCACGGGTTCTATTAATTGTAGACATTTTTTTTCTTTTTGACTTCTTCTGCTAGTCTCTTCAGATTCTTCAGACGTACTCCTGTTTTCACTAGGGATGGAATTAATCAATGGATCACCAATTATGGTTATGCTTACAAGGATAATAATCCAAAATTATAAAATACGAAGAATACCTTAGAAATTTCTTCTGGTCAAGGACACCACCCAAGATAAGCCTGTTATCTGGTTCTTCGTGAGCAACCCAGCAACTGTTATCAACAGAGTCCATTTTAGTTTTTCCTTTTCTTCATTGGATAATAAAATACTAGATTTGGATACGTAAGCTGTCATCATCTGCCCATTAACTGTCGAACACCGAAAATCTCCTATTTACATGCTAAGTCAATTTTTTTATGCATGTCATTCATAAATCTTTGTCGCGTTCGTATGTATACGTACTCGCGGTCGTGAATTTAGCAACGTACCTTTTTGGCGCTGTATAGACAATTTGTAAACTAGAAAGATCTTTCCAAGTACCTGATTAATTTGTGCGTTTGTAAATTATTTAAATAATCCGCCAAGGTCCGGTACTCTCCGTAAATTGTTGTCAAGTACATTCCGAACAGTATTTGCCACGCAAACTCGGCGGTGAATTGCTTGCATGGAATAATCGGTGCATGACTGTCAAAATGTTATAATACGCTAACCTATTTGGGGCGTTTGTGGCTCGAATTATCGCTCGTATATTTTGCTATTAACTCTAAATGATATTATTATTTATTGGTGTGTCTATGTATTTTTATGTGTTTTGATTAAAGTCTAGCCGCTATAATAATATACATATTTCTATCGACGTACGGTTTGTTTCTGTGTCTACAAGTTCCTAGTGGCTCTAGAATATCTCTTATATGCAATCCTAAGTGACGCCTTATAAATTCTTCATGCAGTGTAGAAGCCTTCATTTTGAACGATTCTCAATAAGCCCAAGACCACTTCCGACTAAGAGGAGCTGCCACAAATAAACTGTAACAAATTCAGTATTTACAGTTTCTACTTTTAGATTAATTAAAATGGGTATATCATTGTTATAGTAATTTAATTGTTTTTCTAAATAAAACAAACCTAGGAAATATCTAAATCGTCATTTTCGCATTCAGCAAACAATTTTTAAATGTTTTTTCTTCCGACACACAGGTGCAATATGCCCAATTGCGTTACAATTATGACATTTGCTATTTTTATACTTACAATCATTTTCTTTGTGGTTCTTGTGACCACAATGTTTGCATTTTACCATGTTTTGATATCGATAACCCGTAGTCCTTCTGTTTCGGAATGTATGACTTTTTGAGATTTTTGGAGCTGCGGCTGTAGAACCGCTTCTGTTTCCCTTACTTGATTTAATTTGGATTACTTCTTCATCACCACCACGAGAGGCTGCAGCAGAAATTGAACACGAGGATTCCTTTCGCAAAGTAATCTGTAACTTGCTATTAAAATCGATGGTAGAAGTTTCTTCCAACAATCGGTCTTCCATTTTCCCTGGTAGTAGTCCTGCATCGCGATAAAACCATCATTTGCGACATAAAATGTTCTTCTAATAAAGAAACAAGTTCAGTAACATTTGTTCAGGCTTTTTCGAATACACAAATTAAAAATTAATTTAAATGCTGATTACAAATAAGCGCTTAAAATAAAGCTTTCATAATAGGTTCCTTCTGTTTTATCTTTTCTTTGAATCCATTGGCGACAACATATTGCTCCATTTGGGTTTTATACACTGACGATTCGGTTTTTGTATCGTCAAAATTCTCTTTAATTTGTCCTCTGGCCACATGACTGTGGGTACAACTTCGTTTCTGGCATTGCAATTCCTTGGCCCAAAAACGCTGCACTAAAAACTTCCTTGTCGCCCCTGTAATATTTGGTAATAATCTATTTACACTCGTAATACCAATGTTTATTTAATACTCCGTCCCGATTCTGAATACCTGAATGCTTAGCGCTAAAATTACAGATAATCCCTACTATATACATTCACACTATTGAAAAAATGTAAGTTGGACCTCAGCAGCATTTTTTAGAACACAACTTAGTCTAAAAATATTATTAGATTGTGCAGCTTTTGAAAAACTACGGTAACATGCTATTTACAGTTTTCGTCTATCTTAAACCGTTTAGCCGAAATCGAGCAAACTCATACTAATGGGACAGGTGTATAGATTTTTGATTAGTGTAACAGTTTATAAAACTATATTGAAAAAATTTATTTATTTTTAAAAATAATAAATAATTCATTATCATTTGTTTGTTCCATGCGTACATAATGCATAATAAACAAGTAAAAATTCACAATAACACGGTAGATGTGGTGTACAATAATATAATTTATTAATTAATTTTACATACAATACATCCCTTTAGGAACAATAAGTATTTCTTTTGTGACGTAGCATTATCAAGATCTTTTACTTCAAACAAGTCATGTGGACATACGAGTGAAAGCAGAAAATAGTAGAAGTTATTATGAAAAAATCCCACTATGGCGCCCATTCAAACCTAAGAAAATTGCTATTAATGTCTCTAAAACCATGCTTTCGATAATCTTTTTGAAAATAGACTACAGTTTGCCTTAATTAGTGAAAAAACTTTTCTAAGATTTTTTTTAGTAGCTGTCCGAATAAGGGAAATGATTGATATTTTCGAAAACACCATTTTTCGTTTTTTTCTGAATATCTTGGAAGGGATCGGAATTTTTAATTTTAGTTAACGGCATCTTAATCCGCATAAAAATCTGTATAAAATTGCCCGTTTAACCAAATTTTTATCTTTATTAATAACGAAGATAGCCCCAGTATCGCATTGAGTGTTTAAAATAGCCCCAAGGAACCTTCAAGTAAACTTAGACAAATTCAAGAATGGCTAATGGTTAAACCCTAGCCATAAAGATTACAAATGTCATATTTCAACACCTAATTAACCCCGTCACTATTTTGTTATTCGCGTTTTTACATCATAGATGGTGGCGCTACCAAGCACGCTTACAATATGACCGCTAAGAGTAGTATACTTGCATAACCCTTGTGTGTGTGTGGCATGCTTTAGTTATTAGTATGACATTTACACTCGCATTTACTTTTTTTCTTGGTTTTTATTATTGTTACTATCGTTATTATTGTTATTCTGTGTGGCCAATACTAAGCAGGTAAGTTTGAATGTGTAAAGAACAAATAGTAAATATAAAATTGTATTTTTATTTACTCTAGTTTAAACATGGAAGTAGGGTCTTTCCCATCACTGCAAAAAGTTATTTGAGTATTTGGATGCTACTCCTAATTCAAAATGTATTAATGAAGGACAAGCTGTATTAAATGCAAAGCATTTAATAAAACTGTGGGATCACTGATAGAAAACCCAAAGGAATATCCATTTTTGCCCTGTCATTGCAAACAACTGCATTAATTAAACAACCCCATTTGAAATAAAAAGAAGTTTATCATTTCTAAAAGAAGCTACAGTGGGATTCATTTTTGTGTACCTCTAAAGCAGGAACTTCAGGATTTGGTGTAAACACGTTGCAGCTGTACTACTTTTGTGTTCAACGTAAAACAATTTAAAAATATAATAGCTCAAGATAATTTTGCTTTATGGATAATATATATCGGAACTGCCATTATTGTCAATGCCATTATTGTGGACGACACGGACTGGTGAAGAACAGTACAAGCTAGTTCTCCTTTATTAGAACAAGAATGTACTGGAAGAAAAGTGTCTCCAAGAAAGCATAATCCATTAAAACAGGAATCTGAAAAAAATTTGTTGGATAATCTTTGATAACTTCGTTAACGAATTCTGCATTAAGATTTACATAAGTATGTTTGTATAGGATTTTAATCAACATAGGCGTCTATTCTACTATTTGTCTTTAGCTGAATACAAATAGAAAACTTATACATAAATTGCCACAGAAAAAATCTTAAATCGTAAATACGATTATTGAAAACTTGATTGGAAAATTCTCAAAGTAGTCAATATATTTCATGCATTTAAAAACTACTTACGTTCCATTGCAAAAATAGTTTACAATTTTACATATACAACTATGCAAATACTGACAATTATGAAGTTGCACAATAAACATCTACAAGTAATTAAGTGTTGTCATAAAGAGGGTTAGTTCTCGAATTACTGCTTCAAGCATGTATTCCATTTATACATATTCTCGAAATGACTGGCAAACCAAAGCTATGAAATACTTTCTGGCCCAAAGCATTTAGCTAAAGAGATTTACTGCATATGGTAACGTTCAGGAACCTGCAGCTAGACAAATATATACTGAACAAACTGGCAAATGAAGTAGTGGAAACTGGCCTAATTGTAAGTAGCCAGCAACCTTTGGTTTAGGCGTATTCACCAGATAGTGTAATTGTTGAAAATGGGCAACCCGTAAAACTTCTTGAAATTAAATGTCCATTTGCTGGTAAGACACTTAAATTCTATTTCAATGAAATAAAATAATCATTCAATAATTTTATAGGAAAACATAAGCCTGCTTGTTGTGATTTTTTTGAAGTTTGCAATTTTTGAATTCACGAACATGGGATTCTCTATTATTAAAAAAAGCATGGCATATTATGAATAAGTTCAATTAGGTTTATCAATTCTTAATCTTACGGAATGTGATTTTATTGTATACTCATCTTATGATAATTTTTTATTTTAACGTCAAAAGTCGTTTTAAAAAGTTGTAATTTATTAAACGGAATATTACATTTGACGGAGTTCAATTAGTGTTGCTTCTACAGGCACACAAATATAAACTAAAGACTAAGATAATTCATAATGAATGAATATTACAATTAAAAATACAGTAACTATTGTTCTATAGGATGTGCATCAGCACTAGATAAATCTGTCTACTATTTATCTATTGCTGAATACATAAAATAGTAAAGGCTATACATAACTCCTCCATCCCAAGAATCTTAAATGAGTAAATACGGGAAATTTAAGTTTTAGATTGAAGTAACGAATTATCAGCAATGTCCAAATTTTGGAAAATGAGTCTTTAAAATACTTTATTAATGTTTGCTTGAAGGAGTCAGTCGTGTTACAATATAGGATATTATGCTTTCGTATCGTCGTCCATCGTCTGCACTTAGATTTCCTGTTATAAATTTTATTACGGTGCCTAGTCCTTCTAATAATGATCGTTTTGCCTATCAATTTGGATTTTTGGAAATAATTGATTTAAGAGTCTATCTGCTTTCTTTATGTATTGTTTTAATATTAATAACTGATTATTATGATTTATAAAAATGTCTTTTATCTGTACATTACGTCGGTTTCCTAAAGGGTAATGTTTATTTTCTAGCAATTCTATTGATTTAATTAGGTTGTTTCGTAACATGTGATAATTGCTAAGCATAGGGGTATAGTCCATTATTTTAATTATTGTCCATTCTGATACTTTTTAATACGGCGTTACCTTTCTGTAAGGGGTACAGTCCAGGGTTGTTTTTAATGTCCGTATGGTTACGTCAAGTCTACATTGGTTCCATGTAAGGAAGAAGAGGGCAGTTGTCCTGGAAAAGACGTTAGTTCGTTAGCATGTCTTTTAGGATAGTGTTTGTAGGAATATTTCTTAAGTCATACGTGTCATGTTCATGAATTTTGTCAACAACGTAAGGTCCTATAAATTTTGGATCTTTTTATTTCTAGCATTAGTTTTATGTAAACTTTATCACCTACATTAAAGGTTTGGTTTTTGTGAGTTTTGTTAAGTTTTTCATTCCGATTTTCTTTAGTAATTTTTTGTTTATTTTGTAAAGCTTTATATAAACATTCATTTTTCTTTGTGACTAATCATATAGTTCTCATAAAATGATTTTTTATAATCCCTAAATCAAAAGGGTTTTTACATTCTGTATGTCCAAATAAAATTTCAAAGGGAGTGAATTGCAAATTTGAATGTATTGAATGATTATATGCCATTACACAATATGGAATTTTTTAATTTCTGGCATGTCTCCTAAGAGCCTATAATGTTCTATAAGGGTAGAATGAAAACGTTCAATTGGTGAATTTGATTGGTGGTGATGTGGTGTCGTAACATGAAATTGGATTTTGTGAAGTTCCAAAAATTTATAAAGGGTTGATTTTTAAATTCATTATCTGCCACTAAAATATTTGGGGTTGTATAAGTTGTAAAATAATAAAATAATCTATCAGTTATATCAATCATATTACTTGAACGTAATTGATAAGCTTGTACAAATTTGGAAAACGCATCTATTAAAGTCAAATATTTTATTCCTCCAATTTGAAATATGTCCATATGAACGGTATGAAAAGGGCGATTAAATGTTGGCGTTAAATTAAAAGGTTGTTTTATTGGATTTCGATTATATTTTGTGTCCTACAAGTAGTGCAATTGTTAATAAAATTTTTATGTCTGTATTCATTCCTTTCCAATAATATTTTCGTTGTAAATGTTCAATAGTTTCTACTATTCCTCTATGATTAGTTTTTCCAAAATGGTAATTGGCTAATTGGGATTGTCGTTCGTTTAAATCTGTTATATAAGTAACTAATTTGGTACATTTATGAAATTTAGGTGTATTGTCATTTACGATTGAGTTTAGATAAAGAGAGAATTCTTGATACAAAGATTCGTTGGGAAAATAACAATAATAATTAGTATTCGGTTCTAAGTATTCTAAAAGTAATTCGTTAAATATTAGGTTTTGTTATCATTATTAATATAGACTGAATAATGAATATTTCCATCAAATTTTGATATTTGTATTTTCTAGGTAAATTTGATTCTTTAAATTCAATCTGTTTGTTAAAATGTTGTAAGGGTTTATCTGTGATGTCTATTACTGGTGTTGAACTAAGTTGTGAATGTACTGTATCTGCTAACGTATTATTATCCTCATTTTCAATTGGTAACAAATTATTATTTTCTGGTTCAAATATTGGAATATCAAACAAATCTTCAATATTTGGGGAGTCTGGTCTTTCAGCAATAATTATAATTAGGTTCTGGAGTGTTTAATCTGTCTACATCATCTAAGATTTCATCAATTTCATTTATTATTTCATCATTTACTGTAACTGGGTTGAGATGAATGCGTGAGAGAGCATCTGCTACTTTATTAGTTTTACCTGGCAAATATTTTATTTCAAAATTAAATTCTTCTAACTTTAAAGCCCACCTAGCCAACTTCGAATTTGGTTCTTTAAGATTACGAAGCCAAACTAGAGGTTGTGATCTGTGTACAACACGAATTTAGTACCGAATAAATATGGTCTAAATTGTTTTGTGGCCCATACAATGGCTAATAATTCACGTTCAATAGTACTATATTTTGTTCTGTGTCATTTAAAGTACGTGAAGCGTAACTTACTGGTTTTCCATTTTGTGAAAGTACTGCTCCAAGTGCAAATTTTGAAGCGTCAGTTGTTAGTTCAAATTGTTTATTAAAATCCGTATTGCAAAATAGGTTCATTAGTTAAAAGATTTTACAATATTCGAATGAATTTATAAAGTCTTGTGAATGAATTATTTTATTATCGTTTTTAAACAATGTGTAAGAAATTTGGTTATCTTAGCAAAGTCTTTAACAAATTTTCTATAGTATCCAAATAATCCTAAAATGATTTTATTTCAGTTTTTGTCTTAGGAAGAGGAAATTTTTGATGGCTTCAATTTTCGAAGGATCTGGTTTTATTCCATTTGGAGTAATTATGTGTCCTAAATATTTTACAGTTTTTGAAGAAATTCCGATTTATCTAATTGAATTTTAATGTTTGTTTCTTTACATTTTTAAATACATTTTCTAGTCTATTAATGTGTTCTTGTAGAGATTGTGAATAAACAATTATGTCATCTAAATAAACTAAACATTGATTTGGGGTTAAGCCTGTTAATGCAGTGTTCATCATTCTTTGAAATGTAGCGGGCTATTTTTAAGCCAAAAGGCATACGTTTAAATTGAAAATGTCCTTCTTCTGTTGAAAATGCGGTTTTTCGCGGTCTTTATCATTTATTTCAATTTGGTGAAAACCTGAAGCTAAATCAAGAGTAGTGAAATAGTTTGCTCTACCAAGGTTGTCTAATATTGTTTCAATAAGGGGAGTGGGTATTTATCGTCATTTAATTTACGATAATCAATAACAATTCTCCATTTTCTTTGTCTACTTTTTTGGTACTACCCAAATGGGAAAATTATATGGAGATTCTGAAGGTTCAATAATATTTTCGTTAAGCATTTTGTTAATTTGTCGTTTGACTTCTTCTCTGTGTACATGAGGATATCTATATGTTTTGGTATAAATGGGACTTTCGGTTTTGTTTTAATATTATGTTTTATCAACGTAGTTGCTGTTAATGGAAGTTTAGAGTGTAAAATATATCTTTATATTTGAGACATAAATTTGTTAATATAGTACGTTCTTCGTCATTTAAATGGTCAAGTCTTAAATTATCTTTTAAGTTTTGAAAAAGTATTTGTTTTTGATTGTTTACTACTTCGTCGTGATTATTAATTTGAATTTGATCTTGAGATGGAACATAATCTTCAAGTATTAGAGGTTGTGATATTATTAAAGTTTGTGGTTCGTTTGAAGTATTAATTAAACTAGTACGAAACCAATTATTTTGAAGAGTAACGATTGCAGAGGGCATTATTATATTTTTAGTGAAATGTAATTTAGGGGCTAATTTATATCCGTTTTTCCTACGGCGGGTAAAGTTGTAAATGTTTCAATACGTGGTAACAATATAGTTTTTAACGAGTTTACGGAATTTTAACTTTTGAAAAATTACATTGATTACGTTTTTGTTCTTCTTGTTTTAATTTAGATTCGTTGTAATAAAATGGTACAGTGGTTCTATCCGTTTGAATATGCATCCATTTATAATCTATGTTTGCGGGTAAAGAGGCTAATAAATCTGTTCCTATTAATCCTACATATTCGGTATGAAAATTGAATAAATAACACAAATGTGTACCTTCTTCAGAAAATAGTTTTGGTATAGGTATATCGGCTACTAAATTATGATAAGTTGTGCCGTGTGATGTAGTGATTTCAAAAGGATGTTCAAATACTGAATTTGGAAAATGTTTAACATACGAATTAGGGCGATAAAATTGTTCGAGAACCTCCCGTATCTATTAATAATTTATCATTTGTATTTGGAATTTTGATGTATGGTAAATTTGATTTTGGGGTATTTTAAAGATTCGACTGAGGCTGTTAACGAAAATTTACGTCATTGCCTGGTTCGAAATAATCTGGATTTGAAACATTGTCATTTTCTTCTTCAACATGATTTTCGTGGTCATCTGGTACTTCAAATAAATTTGTATTAAATAACTCTTGGGATTGAAAATTTCTGGGTTGATTTGAAGGTTGTATGTAATTAGTATGTCTGGACATTTGGATGGATTTGTCTTTGTAATTGTTGTGAAGCGGGCGTTTTTTATTGTAAATGGTTTGCATTGGTTCTGGTTTAAAAGTAGGTTTAAAATTTTGTTTTTGGTCTAAAACATCTGTTGACTGTCTTTGCAAGTTAAATGAGCGCGACTGTTGTGGTCGATTAAAATTAAAGTTTTCATATGCCGGTTTAGAAAAATTTATAAATTGATTTTGTCTAGGGTAATTGGAAAATCATTATTACTTTGACTGTAATTTTTTGTAATTATTACTAAATTGGGGATTTGGTTTAAAGTGTGATTTTTGTGGAGGAAAACTTGAGAATAATCATGAAAATTACTTTTGCTAGTATTTTGAAAATATCTGATATCTAATTCATCTTTAACAAAAGTGAGTGCCTGTTCTAGCGAATTTGGAGAACGACTTCTTATAAAACTACCTAATGGTTCCAACAACCAATTTATAAAAACTTTTAAGCCTAATTGTTTTGCTGTATTTATTTTGTAATCTTTACATCTCTAACTTCACTACCTAACGCGATTTTTGAATTTAAAGTGGTAAGTAAAGAACGAACTTTGTTAAAAAATCAATGGGACTTTCTTTTTGATGCTGCCTTAATCTAGTCATATCAATTTGAATATTTAATTCTGATCTTTGATCACCAAAATTATTTATTAAAACTTTTTAATGCGGTCCATGAATCGTAAACATGACCGGTAACAATTTCAAGTGCTGCGCCTTTTAAACGATTGCGAGCAGCGGATAAAAGTAATTTATTAATATATGCATTTTGAGTTTGAGTTTGCCAAAATTGCGATAAAATGTCTTCAACAGAACGTATGTATTCACTTAATTCAGAAGGTTTACCATCAAAAATTGGTATCTCATTTAAGATACTCATATGGAAACCTTGTGGGTAACCGCTTACATTTTGAGCTTGATTTTGATTTTCCATCGTAAAATTTAAACGCGATGGTGTAAGATTAACTTGTCTTATAATATTATTTGAATTATTAATTAGTAATTCGTCGTCACTGTCACTATATGGCATTTATTAGAATTAATGTTTATTTAATTTTATGTTAGTAAGGGGCATAAAACCTATCCACGGTTCCTACGCATAGATACAGACTCAGAATGGAAATTAAGCAAACATAAGGTTTGCACCAATCAGTCACTCGTCTGTAACTACCTGAACTTAAAATTAAATCATATAATTATATTAGTACGTGCGTTTTTAATTTAATTATTATTTTCACTTGCAGTAATATGCAGTAACAAAATAAAATGCGAATTTGACGACTTACATTAATTTCATATCTTCCAATAAGGGTTGATCTGTGCTCGATCACTTGATCCCGATGATCAGGTTTGAAGTCCGCTTCCAGCAAGCTTTCTACGGGCGATGCTTGTCCCTACGACGGCTCGACTGGGGTTGGATGCCTTCTTCAGCTTGGTCGTTCCTGCTACCAACACTTCTACTTCGGCGATGTTTGTCCGTTTGGAAACGATGGGTTTAGGATGTAGGTCTTCTTTGCGACAAAGTGTTGAAACACACGAAAATTAGGGTACTTGATTTTCGAAGGCCTAATTTCTTCACAATCCTACCGACTGCGCCAATTTTGTTATTTTAACGTCAAAAGTCGTTTTTAAAAGTTGTAATTTATTAAACAATATTACATTTGACGGAGTTCAATTAGTGTTGCTTCTACAGAAGACAAATATAAACTAAAACTAAGATAATTCATATGAATGAATATTACAATTAAAAATACAGTAACTATTGTTCTATAGGATGCATCAGCACTAGATAAATCTGTCTACTATTTATCTATTGCTGAATACATAAAATAGTAAAGGCTATTATACATAACTTGATCATAGTTATGTAATCATTAATAATCAACACTTCCTGAATAAATTTGTCTTCACTAAAATACGAGATGACAAGTTACCACCACTTATATAACTGTAAAATTTGTTCAATTCTTTAGCAGTAGTGTCCAAGAGATCAGTTTACAAAAGATTTCAAACAATTTTATTTGTTGATTTGCCTTTCAATATGTAAATTCGAGTATTAGCTATTTCCAATATTTTTCTTCGATTGTTCTTCTGTGAGTTGTTTTTGTTCTTTAAAAAGGGTGGTTGAATCAACTGAATAAAATTTGTTTGTAGTATGCCTTCGATGTGAAACCCTTATCCACCATAATCTGTATCATCTATTGCCACGTCAACTTATTAATGATGCTACTTTGTTCAAAATTGATTTGTCAGATGCCCTACCACCGTATGCTCTAGTAACAAACTTATTAATCCAACAGGAGTCACACCAGTCATAAATTTAATAGTTTGGAACCTTTTATAATGTGAGTAAGTCTTTATCCTACAGCACAAACACTTCGATTTTTGCACTTGCAATTCAATGCAGTCTACAACGACTTCACATTGGGGAAATTTAAACATATTGGTAAATTCATTTGAATTTCTTCTTATGTCGGCCAATAAATAAGTGATCTTAAAATAATTGCTAACTTAGGAAATAGTGCTATGTACAACTAATTTATATGTCTTGCTACTAATAACACCCAAATAAAATGGATAACACCACATATACCGTCTCCCTGTTTTAAGTTTCATAAAGTTAATATATTATTTGTTCTTAACACTTAGTTTTTAGTCGCTTTTCCAAAAAATGTTTATTATAAGCCATAATAAATGTGTTCAATAGTTTGAAAGAATTTAAACGAGTTTATATTTTTATCGGAATCAATTGCACTTATAAAAGGAAACCAACAAATCTCCACTTTTCACTCAGTAATCCAAAATCCCGAGTTCTGGTTTTCCTGAAGAGCTGAATAGCATTCACTAAGTCCAGCATACTGATACTGCTAATTTTTCACGTAGGTTGTCTAAAGTTCTATGTACTGTTAGAATATTAGTAACTGTCATATTCTTGTTGCCTGGGTCTATGTTTGTTTGATCTTCATTTCTTTCTTAAAATTTCTGATCGATTGGTAGGTTTCTGATTTCACTTTTTTTGGGTAAATTAGACTAGGTACAGCATTTTTTAGTCGTTGAATTTTTGCAGGTACATCTTAAACAATAATAATATATGAGAATTACATCATATATGCAGTAAATGCCGATCAATTTTTTACTAGTAATATAAAAAATGTCTTTGCTGAAATGTAAAGAACACACTTGTTTCAGTTAATGGCTTTGCCATTAACAGTACTGTTTCCAAGCTTTTTCACGTCTACTTCTTTTTCAGTTATTCCAAGCTTAGTTGTTGTAAAATAAAATTTCTACCTTTTTGGGAAGGGTGAAACTCAAATGTTTTCTTCATTTCTGGTTTGGCAAACTATATACAGAACAATTAACATTGCATTTAGTTTTTTGTTCTTATTGCAACATTTACTTAATACGAGTACGATTGTAACACATGCATGTACGAAATCTGCAAAACATACGTAAACAAGAAGCGAGTATACTACTGATTGTAATTTAATTTTGCCACTTGGTGGCGCTTCAGTTAATGTAATTAGCGAATACCGTTAGGTAACGTATTTCCTTAGAGCTTAAGTTTAATAGAATGGTTGTAGCCGTGTTGTTAGTCAAGTGCCAGTAATGTTAGTTGAATAAACTATATACCTACAAACACAGTCCAATTATATTGATTAATAAATTAATTGTCTTAACATTTGGTCATTCGACCCGATATTAACGAATTGGTGACCAGGGAAGGACGCCAACGATGACTAACAAGCATCAAAAAAGTGAGTTCTTTGTTTACTTTTCTCCTTATTCCAAATAGCTATGTTCTATTTATTACAAAATAAAAATTTAAGTTACGAAAATAAAGCGGTTTCTTCATATCCTGCTATTCAAACTTTGCAAAAATACAATAGCCGATTTAGTACAGTTAACTAGGCAACGCGGTGCCATCAAACATAAGCTGACAAGTTTCAGTAATTTTTAAAGGTTACTACCGACAATTTAGTTGATCAATAAAGAATCACTGAATTGCAATTTAAAGTAACGGTTAATTTCATGAAAATTATTAAATGATTTCGAATCAATTCAAATTCAGATAGAGTACCTAACTACTGATGATAAAATAACAGAACAGTATAATGAACGCAATGATTTCACGCAGAGTTTGGTATCAGCAAATCGTTATATTCAGGACACTACCGAGAAATAACGAACAGGTACATACATTAAATTTCAAATTTTACAAAAAATTTTGTATGGTATCTCGTTTATAAGGTATTTTGTCGCACTTACTCTTACTCTCTAACCCGTGCATGCGCCAAATTGTTTATAAAACTGTATCATAATATACTATTATAAAAAGCTGTATAGTGCCGGCCACGCTTAGAATGCAGTGCAGAGTCTTATGGCATTGCTGAGTCGATATATCCGCTATTTCGCACTATAGAATCTATTTCTAATTTTTCTAAACAAAGTGTATTTTCTTACATTCAAACACCTAAGTATCATAAATATTAAAATTAGTTAGTTGATCGAAGATTTGACATATTCTGGAGAAAATAAGCTCTTGTTAGTGCAATATTAGGTAATTCCATTAAACCTCGTTTAGAATCATCTTTTTCTACTAAACCCAATGTTGTACCAATTGCTCAGATACTACTGGGCCTTGGAAGATATCCTTTCTGCGTCAAAACTGCAAGTGAAGTTAACGTCTACATCTAAAATAAGTTATGTTAAATTACATCTATTAAATTTTATGCACTCACTATCCTTAACCATGTCATAAGTATATGGTATTTCGTATAGAAGTTTTATCAAAGTTATCAATATCGGTGATCGGTACATGAATTCTGCTCTTTAGGGCTTCAAAGGTTTTCCAACCTTTACAGGCTTCAGAAATAGTACTTTGTTTGATAAGTAATTTTTAAAGCTTCTGTACTTTCTGCAAAAACAAATAATAAGTTTCTAAAAAAGAAAATAGAATTTATAAAGTTAATAAAATTTACCGCTTTTACGGCAATTAAGGGATTGCTGGCCACCATTGTTTGTTATTGTTCAAAATAAATAATAAGTGAAGAAAGTAGTTTTCTTTTAACTTCCTCGGTAAAGGTTATTTTTAACAACTATCTTAGAAATGGATAAACACATTTGGCTAATTTTAGAAATAACTTCTTCTTTTAAAAGAACAATTTTATTATAGATGCGAATTGGAAATCCAAGAAAAGCTAACAATAAGCACAAATAACAAACAAAATTGATACACGATTTCTAAGCACCGTGTAAATGCTGTATTTGCCAGAACACAAGTTAACAAAAATTAAAAAAACTCAAATTAAAATTGATTTTTTTCATTTTTCGAAAACTACAAAAGTATTATAAACAATTAATACGTTATCAAAGTGACATATAGTCCAATAAACACTAGGATAAGCATTAAACGTGACATAAATATAACTTAAAAATTGACAGAAATGAATACCTACTTTCTATAGCGTTTTGACTGGGTGCTTTGAGCGATCTATGAGCAATCCGATCGTAATTTATGTTTACTCACTACTTATTAAATTAACGAGCGCTCAGAAATGGCTCTCTGTTTATGTGAATTGAAATGATCAGTAAAGATCATTTCTAAAAATAACCTTTATAAACAAATGTCACTCAATAAAGACTTAAAAAGTATTAGTTTTGTGAAAACTTCTCATCGTCTGATTCTCTTTAGATGATGTTGCTTCCAGTAAGTTAATCACATTATAATAGAAACTCAAGTTCTGAAATTTGTAGTTTGTAAATCAAATAATAGCTGTTAGAGAACAATAACTGTAGCATAACCTTAAAATTTTAAAGTTTATGTTCGGCTGATTGCTGCATTTTACAGCTAAACAGAGCGTCTGTAAACAAGTGATAAGCATGTTGCAACCAGTCGAAAACGCGTTAGATACACGAATTCTAACCTAAACTCTTTGTATGATCTAACTACTTTTGTTAAAAAATTACCAAATGCCAAAGAAAATTTCCAGTCCACTTTTTAATTTGAACACCTGTTATAAATGAGAATTGCTATGCAATACTTTACGTTATATTAAAGTTTCTGACGCCAAGTCAATGAGAGGGTGTTCTGTATATTTATATAAATGCCGATACTTTGGTAACTTTTTCTACATAACAAGTAATTGCATGTTCTTTAAAAATTTATATATTTAATTTTAAGACTATTTTGACGTTACCACAATCGTTCATTTCCTCCTATTGATTTATGTCCGGGTGATTTGTATGGTTATTTTATATTTGTGAAATTTTACGACTTTTTGAGAAGTGTGTTTTAACAGAAACAGTACATCAATTTTGTTTTGTGCAAAAACTGTTTTAGCAGTTGGGTCACTAGTTTATTTTATTAACTAACGTGGTAATGAAGTTTATCATCGTTCCATTTGTGTGATTAATTTTACATCATGTTTTTAATTTTTATGTCATTTGATTGTTGGTTGTGAAACGTTGTTTCAAATATTGATTGGCCTGTTGTTTGGTCAACTTGGAATTGTTGCTCGCTTTGTCTTGCTTTCGGGCGTAGAGACTCCTGGTTGTACTGTTTGTTGTGTATTAATGCTTTCTGTTCGTATGATGTTTCTTCGTCTTAGTTGGGGATATAGTTTTTATTGTAAATTGTTTTATAGCGATTATCTATAATTTGACGGTTGTTTCTTATTGTAGTTTTAAGTACCAAATGAATTGCGAATTCATTTCGTTTTGTGAGCCGGACTGTGTTTATGAATAATCTTATTACTATTTTCTTTTTGTTCCAAGTCTATGAAGAACATTGGAATTGGATTTTGTTTTACTTTGTTTTGCATTCCATAAACTTTTTATTTTGTATCCTATAGTCTCTATATTTTGTTTAATTTCTGTTGTGTTTGTAGAATAGTGTATTTTAAGATCACTAAATTATCTTTCTTGTTTCCGTTTGTAGGTGTATAATTTTGTATTTTTTTGGATAAGATCTTGCTAATGGCAATATGCTTAAATTGTTTAGGCTGCACCTTCACTGCTCTTTGTCAACCGCTTTAGTATACATGTCTTTGGCAATTTCATCAAAAAAGTAAGCGGTTTAACGTACTGTATTTCATCTATAAAGAAAGGTGGCAGGTGGTGGTTTGGTTCGTTGCTGTTTTCCTCAATTTTGTTTATCTGTTATGTCGTCTTCTTCATCGGTTACGTCATTCAATTGAGATAATTTATTGCTGGTATTTAGCCAGTAATCTGTAGTTTTGAATGTTTTTGTTGTTGTATCGTCATTTCATCTGAAGATCGACCTCTTTTTTTGCTATTTTTCACTTATCGCCCGAACGCGAAAGTGTTGTTAGCGTTAGATTTTGGTTTAAGGTTGGTTGTGACCGTGATTGTGATTGAAAAACGTGATTTGTTGTTGAAAATAGTTGGCTGTGTGGTGGCTGTATTTGACAATTGTGTATAATGCATTTATGTTGTTATCGTAGAACATAACATTTGATTGCTCGTGTAAACCATGTTTAATTGAATATACCCAAAGTGTGTGTTTGTGTATTCGTGTGTGTGTGTGTTACATTTACTGTGGCATCTTGTGCGTGCATCATCCTGTACTGTGACCTCTGTTTTTGTTGTGGCATCATACACCCGGATGCCACAGTTAAATATCATTTAAACCATCACGAATTATAACTCTTTTCTCAAATTCAAATCTGGCTACTTACCCATAACTGCATTATATGCTATCGTTGATTTCGCCGAAATTCGGTTTGTATACATTTTACCAATTGTGTATGTGATGCCGTAAATGATCATGTAGTAGGCATGAATTTCACCGACTTCTCACATCAGTTTCAATTGTCATAAAGTAGTTCCCTGCAGAATACACTTTTATTATTTTGACTGTTCGTGTGTTAATATTAATGAGCGTTGAGCCGAGAGTGTGAATATCGTCTTTTGCTGTGACATCATTTTTACAATAATACTTATATATTTTAACGGTGTTTTGAGATTAGGTAAGTATTTAATTATGCTTTAACTGTAACACTTCTATCTTTAAGGTTTAATAATATATCAAACGATGAATACGGAGAACAAAACGTTGTATTAAATACATTTTGCTGACACGGTTAAATTATGCGGTTTAATTTTTATATATGCAATATAGTCGTTAGGATAAGTCAATCAAAATATACAAATGAGAAACTTAATGATATTCTTTTACGCATACACTACATTTTTCAAATAGCGTATAAATTCATTACTGACTAAAATCGTTTGATAACAAAATATTCCGTAGTGGTCTAACAAAATTATTATACAAGATGAATCACGTAGAAAGTCGGTTATAAAACTTATTTACTTCTTCAAATCGTATTTATATGAAATTTGGTATCTAAGTATAATCGAGTACTGTAAGTCCAATTAATTATTTTCAAAATGGCGACGCTTTCGTATATAGCGAAAATTAACGCCATTTTTGATTTTTTAAAAGGAAGGACTTTATTTGAATTTAGTATTATAATTGTACCTTAAATTGTGAAAACAAACAACTCAAATTGTCAATATTACCTCCAATAGTTTTTGACATATGAAACATTTAATGCTTACAAATTAAAATTGCGAGAGTTTATTCAAAAATTTACAACTTTTGAACCGTTGAAGATAAAATAATGATTTTTGTGTTATGATTTTTAAAGGTTTAGTCGTAATTTGAATAGTAGCTGGCATTTCTGTCGCATTTCATCCGCCTACTGCGATTTTTAAAAGTTGACAATAAGATATGGAAATAAAAACGTGGAGTTTTTTGTTACGGTTAAATTTTGTTATAAAAATAGGAAAAGCCATAAAGTTGGTTTTGCTTTATTTTAATATGTTTACATATTTTGTTAGCAACAATATGGCTACTAAATAATAGATATTAATTCCATATATTCCAACACATTTTCTGTTTAAGACCTACTACATGATGACAACTAGAGGGAAAAATGGTTTGTTTGGTGACTGAAAAGATCACAAGATGCTGAGTCAGTTGAATCTGCCGCGGTATGAAACAACGAAAGGTATAGACCTAAAACTGTCAATATAGACCAGTTGAAAGATGTTTTTGTTCAGGTAAAATTGTTTTAGTATTAGAAATTTTGTTGAACTTTTGATTATTTCTTTAGTGGAGTAGGTAAATTGTTAGTTTTTCATTCAATTACATCTTCTGCTTTTGCCAATCAAAAAGCTAAATGTTTGAATATTATTATCAATGTTTGATGCATTCTGTCATTTTTACGTAAAATAATGTTTTCAGAAACCGTAAATCATGCAAAATCATATCAAAAACCAACGGCTTATGTTACGCCTACAAAGCATCCAAGTACCAGTTGTAATAAAACACTTCAGCTGTTAGAAATTTAAGTATTCATTTGGATAGTGGTATTTCTTATAAATGCTTCTACCAGTAATGAACCTATTAGTCAGATTAGTACACGTGATATAAATGATCACGGATATTACACTAGAAAATTTTTAAAGAGGTCCCTAATACCTGAAGAAGAAAATGATTCAGACCCTCAACCTGACCCTTTGAGGATTCAGGGAGTTCCTATTCTCCTAGTAGCAGTGTTGTGTCAGATTCTTCTGTTTCTAGTGCCGAAATTCCAATTCAAATACCGATAATAGTTCAAGATAACTTTGAAAATGACATTCAGAACAAAAACAACAAAGTTTGATAGTTAATAGAGAAGTTAAATTTAAAAACAAAAATGGTTAAATCAAAAAATATCATTAAACTAAAGCAATTGACACTAAACCAACAGAAAATATTATTGAGCAACGAAATAAAATTGAATCACAACGTTTGAAAGTGTCAGTAGGTGTATCTGAAAAATAATGGAAAAAGAATTCGATCCAGGGCATTCGTGTTATTTTTGTCAAAAATAATATCTACTAACTTTGCTAGCACTTTGAAACTCATCATGAAATGAATCCGAAGTAGCAAAATTTTAGCAATGCCCAAATTCTAAGAAACGGAGAGATGCATTTGCCAACTTAATAAGATATGGTGACTTCTATCACATTGTGAAGTTTTAACTCTCAAAGAAGGACAACTTATTTTAGTTAGACGTCCAAATGCTCAAGAGTACGAATTTACATCTTATTCAGATTATGGGCCCTGTCCTGAATGTTTAGGTTTTGTTTTAAAAGACAGTTATGGCATCATTTAAAATACAAATGTCCTTCAAAATTGGACAATACTGATAAAGATGAAGCCTCTGGCAACCCTATAGCGGAAAGTTCCGCATTGTTGAATGGAATTTTACGAAGTGATTTTCCAGAAGGATTTATGGATGTAATAAACAGATTTAGAAACGATATAATTTCAGTCAGGTGTAAAGAAGATGATACAATCGCGCTATGGTGCTTTCCTGTACGAAAAGTACAGTTGCACACAATCAGAGCTTATAAGACAATCTATGAGACAGCTTGGAAGATTAACCTTAGAATTAAAAAACAAGGAGCAATTTTGAAAACTTGTGTGAAATGCTTGCTCCAGAAAAATTTGATTTTATAATTAATGCAACAAGGTATTATTATTATTATTATTATATGCATGCACTAATTTTTAAAATTTGCCTGAAGTTATCTATAGTTTTACTTGTTTTATTTTAATAATTTATGACGAATGGAGATAGTCGGCTATAAAAAATAAGTTTTGTTTGGTGTTGATGACTAAATAAATTTCAAAAATTTCAATAACACATTTTTTTGCACTCACAAGCGTTTTTTAAATTATTTAAATGTTTCAAAATTATCTAGATATTCTAGTAATACACTGTATTCAAGATAAGGATTTTTTACTATGGGGATCTCGAAAATGATAGTAGATACAACTCCGGTTAAATGAAAAAAGTTGTGTAATTGTGTGACCAATAAAAATGGCGTGTTTTGGTTTTGAAATATTTGAATAAAATGGAATTTTTGAAATTTTGATTTTGTATTTTTCTAGCATTATTATAAATGCTAGAACAAAAATACAAACAGTCTGTAGTGGCAACTTGTTACGGACTTTAACAAAGCAAAATTAGTTTTTAAATTCGGACGTTCTGTATTTTTATAGCCATCATCAATTTATTTTTGTTTAGATACGGTCTTGATATTCTGAAACCGATTTTAAAGATTTTCTTTTTAAAAACCGCAATGTATTATATTTGATGGTCTAATCGTTTTTTTGTTTGATAATGATCATATAAACAGGTCACTTCAATAATATTTTATTTTAGTACGTTTCCATATTTTTTTAATATTAAATACAAAGGAAACGTTAACTGAATAAACTTTCTTGTAAATCCAGACCTGTATTAAATGATCATCAAGTAAGTAATTTCTACTTTATTTTGCACTCAGAATAAAAAGAAATTAGTATGTAGTATTAAAAATTTCGTGAAGATGGTTCATAGAAAGTGCAAAACGCGATCAGACCATCAAATGTAATACATTGCTAAATTTATAAAAAATTCTTTAAAAATGGTTTTTAAAATATCCGTATTTAAAAAAATGTTGATGATGGCTATACATTTGTATCTATTATTATTTATGAGATTCATTATCTTGGACTCAGTGTATATGTATTTGGTTACACACAGGAAATTTGTCAAACCACTCGAGATGATATATCAAAAAACCTGAATATAATACACCATCGTTAGCGCTTAAAATAGGTACGCTATAAAAAGTGCGCTTCGATTGAAAGAGGACAATGTTTAAGACGAGGGATTTGCACAAAATAGACAATACGTGGGATTTCTTCAATTGTTTAATTTAGAATGGAATGTTAGAGTTTCGTCAAATGCTCTGTCGACACTTTATTCAAGAAAGCAGAATGCAGAAGATTTGCTTCCCTGTTACTAGTGATCTTCTTAAACTGAATAACTTCTTAGACACACAAATAAAAAAATAAAAGAAAACATTTCGTCTTTAAAGTACAGTGAACTAACTTCACTTACTTTAGCAAGAATTATAATGTTTAATAAAAGACGTTCTGGAGAAAGCAAAAATGACATTAGCTCAATATTCATGTAGACCTAATTGAAGGATGTAGGTACAGACAGAATTAAAAATTCTTTAACTCCTTTTGAAAATAAATTAGCGTCTACATTAACTATGGTAAAAATAGTTGGCAAACGTGGACGAATTGTTCCTATATTACTAACAAAAGATATGAAAGAATCCATCGATTTGATTATATCTAAACGAGTTCAGTATGATATACTAAGCGAAAATCCTTATGTCTTTGCCATTGCTAATACGCCATCAAGTCATATAAGGGGACACGATTGTCTCAAAAGTGGTGTAATGAGGCGGAACTCAATTCACCAGATCTGATTCAGTACCAAGCTTCGAAAATATGTAGCTACTGTTTGTCAAATTTTTAACTTGAACGACAATGAATACGACTGGCTAGCTCGTCATCTCGGTCATGATATTCGTGTTCATAGGCAGTTTTACGTCTCCAAGAAAACGCTGTTGAGCTTACAAAAGTGAGTCGTTTACTTATGGCAGTAGACCAAGGAGAGGCACAAGTTTGCAGGAAAAGAACTAAAAGACATACATTTGACAGGTAAACAATGTTATAAATTGTAACATATACATATTTTTTCTTTCGTTTTTGTTCTGTAGATTTGGAAGGAATAAACGTAGAAGACCAAAACCGAGAAGAAACAGGTCCCTTAAATGAAACTGAAAATGACAGTGAAAATGAGGAAATAAGTCAGATAGTAATATAACCCAACATAACAATTTAGAATTGAAAAGTACCGAATCAAGTTAGTTAATTTTTTATTTATTATAAGTGATATAATTTGGTCTCATAGATTCGTTCTTCGTGGAGATTCGTTGTTTTGTTCAGTTTACCTTCACAAAAAAGGGTCTACCAGACCAAATCATATCACTTATTAATTTTTGAAGAAAAACTTACCTTACCTTATTTGTTTATGTTTTTAATTGTAGACAAAAATTTCAAAACTAAGAATAGACGAGAAACTAAAATAAAAAGCGTAAAAACCATGGACTACCGAAGAAAAAGAAATTATTTTTAAATATTTTAAACGCAAATAAAACATAGTAATCTACCAGGAAAAGAACTATGTACTAAACTAATGGAAGAACAAAAGTATTTGAAGGAAGAAAATGGACAGATTTAAAGTTTTTATAAAAATTACTTAACAAAAATACATAAATCATCTAATAAAAAAGATTAGCAGATGTATATAAAACATTTTAAATTAAGAGTTAAAAGGGTTTGTTTTGAACTCTACTTTAAATGTATTTTAACTATTAAGATTTTGCTAGTGCAATGAAATTGTTTAGTTGGTTGTAAGTTGTATTAATACAAAGATCTTGATACTGTGAAAATTAAATACAAATATATATGGGATTTAAGAATTATAATTATTTCTAAGTTAGTTATATATTAATAGGCTTTTTCTTTTTATTTTGACTTTTTTTCTTAAATACTTTTCTGAAACAAAATTTTGACAATAAACTAGAATATTGAAACTAGTCGACTTATCTCTTTCCTAATTCATGTCTTATATGTATTTTGTGGATATACTATTGTCAAGTGTTTGCGACTATTATCCAGAACAATTTTTTAAAAATAAACTCTAGATTTTATGCACAATTAAATTATAAAGAAATTAATTTAATGATTATAAACTGAAAGATTACGAAGCATATATGATTGGGTAAGGTCCAGCTAAAGTAGTAAAATATTTCATTATTTCACATCATATATAAAAGAGCGTGTTTTATTTCAAGTCCGTACTATTGGTAACTTTATTGTTATTGGTTGTTGGATATACGAGGCCGGTATAATTAGCCAGTTATAATACTTTTCTTGATGATTAAAATGATAAGAACAAACATAACAATTGAATAGATCATTTAAGTTTTGTACCAAAAAGTTAAATTCATAGTTTCTCCAAAATTACAAATAATCTTTTTATTGGCAAGCTTTGAGTTTTGGTTATTCAATTCATTCAATTCAATTTATTTAAATAAAAGCAAATGCTTTAATATAATATTTGACTTGTATATAATAATAAAATACATACTTACTTATTGGAAATAAGATCAGTGAGGAAATTGTATTGTTTTAGTTATCGAAAACGTGCATTGTAATAATAAAATATTTACAATTATTATGTATTTCTTAAGAGATCAATTATTAGCTAATATCATTTTCTTGGCAAAATATATCTAGCCTATTCTGAAATTTCACAATCTGAAAGCAAACCAAATGTAGCAATAATGACGTATTTTAAAGTTTAGACATATTATGAATATACCTTTCTTTTTGATACAAAGATATTTTATATCGTGTTCAAGTAACAGTGGTTTGTTGAAATGGCCCAGCAATTTGATAGATTTTAATGCGCCCACCGCTTAAACGATGATGACGTCACGATATTTAAATGGTAACCCCCATTTTACATGAATATTTTGCTTGAGTTCAGTGCAGTGAATATTAATATCGGTTACATAAGAAAATTTTCGAGAAAAATACTTTAAAGTTTAATTAATTCGAAGTCCAGCGGATAACTCCTGATGTCTTAAGGAATTGCCATAAAGAATTTAGAAATCGTTTAGGTTATTGTCTAGCAGTCCAGGGTGCACAATTTGAGCATTTAAATTAATTTAAATTATTAACTGTTTATTTAATTTATTAATTTATTTGTTATTTAATATTTAAATGATTGTTACCATGGTAATGCTATTTTTATCATTTTAAGTAAATTCGAATTAATTAAACTTTAAAGTATTTTTCTCGAAAATTTTCTATGTAACCGATATTAATATTCACTGCTGAACTCAGAAAATCTTTCATATTCCTAAAAATGGGGTTGCCATTTAAAAATTATCGATGACGTCATAAGTCGTTTAAAAATGGTGGAAAAAATTAAAATCTACATCAAAAAAATTGCAAAAATGTTAATCTTTAGACCTGTTTCAGCGATTTTTCAATAAACCCTTTATAATTTTATAGCCTATATCCCCTACTTTACGGACACGGTGTATAGCAAAAATAAACTTTAAGCTGTTTAATAAAATTACTCAATCTTTATTTTTCTTAAGCGACATATTACATGGTTTTTAAAGACACCTATACTGTGACATCAGTTAACCACGTGCTAATAGCATATACTGTGGAAACCATAAACACTTGTGCAATTATACAATTGGCTTCGATGCCACAAACTTTGTTAATTCATGTTTCAATAAGTTTGAATGGCGGAGTGTATCCGAATGAAAGTTAGCGTATACGACAGTTAAAATTTTTCTGTCTCTTGTAATACAGTGCTAACCAATGTGGCTACAGTTAATGGTAATATCACAGATGTATGTGTGTGTGTGTGTGTGTGTGTGTACATTACTATCAACACAACGTTATCGCGCAACACTTGACTTATTGAAATGCAGAGCATATGTCTTTATTTCTTAGTAATCAAATTGAACTATTAGAAATATGCATTTATAATATAACCGTTAAATATGTAACTAATATAAAACTATTGCCAGTGAGGTTTCTTCCAAAAATGTTTTTATTATTTTTACTAGAAACTTCTTCTTGTAAAAAGATAACAACTGAAACGGTTGAAACCGATCAATTTCAAGTAAATAGAGCGTCGGATATTACTTCATTACATAGATTACGTACAGCGTAATAATCTGGTAAATAAAGAATTTGGTAAGTATATAATATTTAAGAATGTGTCATTGAAGACGTAGTATAAAGAAATGGATACTCCAAATAAAGGACTTTTCAAAATAATTAGCAAAGATAAATTCCTATGAAATTTACATCTGTTCGAATTATTTCGCTTCATAAAATAAAGCTAATTATTTCGCTTCACGAGATCAAGCTAATCTCTATAATAAATATTACACAATTACATAAAACAAAAATACAAGACGTTTCGCAAATCAATGTCAATACTTTTTGAAACAATAATTTATTTTCTATGTACTGACAGTTTTATTTTTATACCTATAATACTTTGCAAAAAAAAAAGCATTGAAATTTTTTAATATACTATAAGATCCACCAGCTGTTGCACATGAATTATCATAATTACCAAATAGTACACGTGTTATGAAATGAAAATATATAAATTACCTAAATGTAACAAAAGCCACTCATTAAGCAAGTTATATCCCTATTTTACTGAAAACAATGTTTTTTAGAAGATTAAAGACATTTATGATGGTCGCAACAATAAGAGCCTACATACATAAGCCATACAACACGTTCCAACGATTCTCTTTAACAAAATACAGTTAAACGTTGTACTTAATATATACCTACATAAAATATATTATAAGTTTTACTTTGATTTAACGTTAAATAAACATTTTGTAAGACATCATAAATGTAAAACATCTTATTTATAAAATTGTTTTAGAAATAACACTTTTAAAAAAACGTGTAAAGACAAATATCTAAAGTCTGTCCAGAAACGAAGGAAGTAATAAATTAAAATAGTTCATTTACTTTACTATATAAGCGGTACACGATTTTGTATGAAATACATAAAAGATTTTAAACTAGTTTTAGGATATACCGCTTCCATACTATAGTGTTACAACGTGTTATTTATGAATACTCCTAACCTAAAGATCAGGCGTGTGTTATGGGTTTTGTTGACAAAAAATTACGAAATTATAAACACATCGTTTGTTTAGAAACCATTTTTAGAGTTTGAAAATTTAAGGTATAATAAAATATAGCAAGAACAAACAATAATTAATTAATGATGAAAGGTTACACATCTTCTACATTTTTAACCCCTTTTCGAAAAAGGATCAAAACATCGGTACGCCATTGGAATCTGTTAAACATGTTGATTTATTACTTCGTTTCGTTTCTGGACAGACTATAACTACTGCTACTCAGAGTAAACTTAAGCTGAAACAATAAAATATTGTTTGGATGAGACCAGCTTAAATACTAGTAGATACATATATACAGGATGTTAGTAAATAAGTGCGACAACTTTAAGGGGACCTGCATGAAAATAATGATAGTTTACTATATAAACGTATGCTTGCCAATGCTTCGTTTTTAAAGATACGGATTGTTGAAATTTTCTTAAAACTGTCGATTTATTTATTAAACAAGAAATTAAAAAGATTTTAAATTTAGAATTGTGTATTGATAAATTCATAGCAGGCATCAGACTATCTACAGATTTCTTCAATTATATTTTTAATTTGTGAATGATTACATGCCAATGTACCGTGAGGTAGCGACATCGATTATCGCTTAGAAAACCACGATACGTTAAATTTTACAGCTGTTCTAAGTGATTTTTGTAGACTTGCTTACACGTGTAAGTAGCTGCTCCTCGTAATTTTGCAATCATGCTAAGAATTTCATACGTTGCGTAATAAAGAGTGTAGCGTATGTTAACTAATTTTAGCTGGCATCAGACTATACAGGTGTTGATTATTGGTACGCGCCATTTAAAACCATTGGTTATAGAAAATCGGAAAAGTTTTATACTAAACCGGCTATGAGAAAATTTGGTTATTTTCAAGTTCCGAATTACCGGTAGCAAGGCGCATCTGACAGGGCGAAGAGTATTGAAGATTTCTCCGAAAATTTTAATATTAAACTATGATTTCAATAACATCATTGAAAGCCTGAATAATTCCGCATACGTTTTCTGAGAGTCATTGGCGTACCGGCCGTAATAAGACAAGGATAAGAACCATAATGTCAAATAATTTAAATGACTACATATTCTAAATGACTTATCTGATTATAGCAAACTCAGGTTTGTTTGTAAGAAAAATGCCAGTGTCTTTCAGATACCGTATCCATCAGCACTCGACAGTTTAAATACAATTGCTAGAGGGCGTAGTCCAAAATATTAACAGTTTTTAAATTTTACCACAAACATTCAAATCCTACAGTATAATTTTAATGTCATAATCGGAAAGTAGATGAAATTTGCCTTTGCTCGTTTTAGAGTTATTGTCAAAAGATTCCATTTTCACACTTTAATTTAATAAAATGGTTATTTTTCTAGTTCCAGGAAATTTTTGGTTTAATTCTATGGTTGTGTAAAGTTACTCATTTCTGTGGCACAAAACTACATTTAAATTGAAAACACCCACAAATAACTTCTAATAAGGCATAAGATGCTGATGCTGTTTTTAAAAAAGTAAATTAAACTAAGTAGTCATGGAAACTAAAATCTGTAGGTTTCCATGGAGATTAACATATTGGAGTAGGTAACTGTCAACAGTTTTAATTGTGATGCTAAAAAACTTCGAACCTGAACGAGAGGCACTGTAACAAGAGGGTATTTCGACAACTAGCTTAATATGTTCAAGGCAAACGGAAGTATACGACCCTATTCCAGTTCCTTTTAAGGGAGACGCCTGTCAAAGGAAGAAAAGATAACGTAATTAACTTTCTTGCATGCGTGGAAGCAAATCCAAATTTAAGCACAAGGAAGATGACCCTTAGCAGTAAGAATTCACGTTCCGGTGTTTCGAATTTAAAAGACTTTAAACTACATCTCTACCGTAGGTTTTGCACCAGTGATCTGTCGAAACTGATTATGACAGGCGGCTCGACTAATGCTATTGGTTAAGAGAGATGTGCAACCAAAATTCACTCAATTTGTGTCCTTGGTTTTATGGACTGATGAAGCCACTTTTTTAGTTGTGGTAAGGTAAACTTGCACAACATGCATTTATTGGAGCGTAAACGTTTGGTGTGGTATTTTAAGGAACAGAATTATTGCTCTGCTTATTTTTGAAGATCATCTTAATGGTGAATCATATTTTAGCTTTTAGAAAATGACTTACTTAACCTTTTGGAAGTTGTTCTCATTGACTTAAGGTTGTCCATGTGGTATCAACATGACGGATGTCCTGCATACTTTTAGAAAAAGAGTCCAGTGGTTTTTAAATGTTAATTACCCAGGTCGCTGGTTTGGAAGGGGTAGTTTGTTTCTTTAGCCACCCAGATCTCCGGATTTAACTGGGTTAGATTTTTATTTGTGGGTCCGAATAAAAGGCATGGTTTATAAAACGCGACCAACTACACGGGACGACATGATTAGCCCATTTTAAACGCTATAAATTCGATTTCACGACCTAAAATTGGAAACAGCTGTTAATAAATGTAGGACAAGTATTGATAATTAGATTGGTTATTTTGAAAATTTATAAAACATTTTCATTAATCACTTAAAACTTTAATGCTAAATGATGTTTTTGTTGTTTTATTATGACCCGTTGCCATTTAAACACGCTCCAAATGTCGTCTTTACATAATTTGGACTAGTCCTAAGCCTAGATAAAGTGAAGAAAGCCATGAAATCTTTTGACAATAACTCTGAAACGGGCACAGATATCAAATTTCGATTTTTGCGTTTTCTTTGCCAAATTTAATCTACTCTCCGATATGACATCAAAATTATACTGTATGATTTAAATTTTTGACAAAATTGAAAAGCCGTTATTATTGGGAACTGCGTCCTATAGTATTTGAAACTGTCGAGTGCTGATGGATATGGTATTTGAAAACACTGACATTTCTCTTACAAACAAGTTTAAGTTTGATGTAATCACATAAGTCATTTAGAAAATACAGTAATTTAAATTATTAGACATTGTGGAGCTTCTCTTGACTTATTAAGGCAAGTACGCCAATGACCCTCAAACAAACTTATACGGAATTAATCAGGTTTTTATGATGTTATTAAAGTCATAGCTTCATATGAAAATTTTTGGAGAAATCTTGAATTTTAAGCCTCGCTTTGTCAATTGCGCCTTGCGTGAAATTCGAACTTGAAAATAATTTCGAAGATTGTCCTCATAGCCGTTTTAGTAGTAAAATTTTTTTTTCCGGAATTTCTATACCCATAGTTTTTTTGAGATATACGCGTACCAAGCTTAAGGCTGGCATTTACTCAGAAATATACTTCATTTTGTGCACAATTTGTTCCAATTTTTGAATTAGTTTGAAAGTGGTAATTGCGGACGACTTTATTTCTTTATTACTAATGTTTGATCTAACTACTGACAGAGTGTTTTTATTAAATTTATAAAAGGTAACTGTTTGTGATCCAAAAAAGTATGAGTCTAGTTTACTATAAATATTTACGAATAGTGTTTTTAAATATAAGAATATTGCAAACATCTCTGATGTAATAGATAGATATAAGTAATATCTTGTAAACAACGTGTCGAAATTTTTTTTAAAACATTAATTTTTCGTAATATAATGAACTAAATTTTTCTAAAATCCCTCGTAAAATATTTATATTTAATTTAAAAAACTAGGCAACAAACATTGCACTCAAGCTTGTCACCTGTGATTTTTATTTACACAACCATTACCAATGTGATTATCAAAATTGTTTTTGAAAACTGTTTTTATGAAAACAGTTATTTTAATTAATGATTAAACAAATCATCTTTTGATCATTAAAACAGTACCTGAGACGATTATCCAGCCTGAAAACTACAAGTTTTCCAGAAGAATTTCTTATAATAATGATAAACAACCTTTTAACATTGTTTTATTTAACTGATGCACTGCAAAAAGCTTTTGCTGAGCAAGTCTTTAACCTCATTCATTCATAACGAATTATTTCTTTGACCAACAGTTAATTTCTGTATTTCTTCTGGATCCTCATATTTCAATTGATCAAGAAATTTTCTTTTCATTTTCTAAATAAATATTGATTTCCATATCCTCGGTACTGGCATTTTACCGTAGTCACCATCATTTTCAAAAGAAGTCAATAATCTTTTGGTCTCTATTCCATGATTTTCAGTGCTTTCGCCGTCTATAACTAGGTTCTAACTTTTTTTTTCGGAATATACCTAGTGTACTTTCCTGAATATGTAACCTATCATTTTCTCTGAAGTTTATAATTAATTCTTCCTTATTATTAAAAGAGGCAACTGCAGCTTCACAATGTTTAGTATAAGACCCTCGTTGAGAATAATTAATTTCTTTTGCAGCTGCTATATTTAGCAACACAGAGTTAAACGTTTCAACAATGTTATTATCAACATCTTCTATTAAACTGTTTGCATGCACTGTTACTCTATTAACCGCACTGCAATATCTTCGAAAATTGGACTAGATACAAATTCAGGATAGATGTTTTTTCGTTTTGTTTTGACCGTTGCAAAAATAATCAGCACACTTTGAATGTTCACCAAAAATATGTTTAGCAATTCAGAATATCGGATTTAAGAAGTAAGATTTTTCTTTTGTTTGAATTTGTTGTTTTTTCGATATTAAACAGCTTTTGTCACCGCATAACGAAAACGTAATTGACTTTTCAACAAATGAACTTTGATAAATGGTGCCACTTTTGGTTTCTTCTGTTGCTTCTCTTATTTTATTACCTAAATTTCTAAGTATGTGGTTTTTACATTCAATCTTCTGTATTATAAATTGTGGACCATAAGGAGCAGTATCTTAATTTTTCTATAACACTACTGTCTCCGTCTCCTATTAGTTTTGCGTAAATTAGACCATGCATTTCAATAGATTTTTAAATCCTCTAGGATTATTCCCGATTCCATTGCAGTTGTGGAAGAATTCCAATTTTGAAACAGTTATGTTCAACTGGTGCTTGTTTGATGACATATTCGGCAATATTTATTTTTATACCAACGTATAAAATCTTTTAGTTCGCCAACCTATAATGGCGCCTACCCCGATAGTGCGTTGTAATTTGTCTTATAAGAGCGTTTAGACCAGGCGCCGTCAGCCACTACGGTAATCATTGGTACTCCTTTATCGTCTATTTCACCAGCTTCTATTGCTAGCCTTTTCTTCTTTCCAGTTTGTATCATTTCATCCCAAGCTAAGGCAGTTATACCATTGTACACTGTTTCTGATGTTTGAAAATGTACGACTTGAAATTGATGGAATATTTAATGCAGAAGTAATTTCTTCTAGAGTCGCGTAACTTCCACCGCTGCATACAATTCCTATATAATAGAAAGTGAAATTTATTAAAGTTAACACAGTAAACCTGTAGTATATGATTATACAGTTTTACTAAACTTAACTAATACAAGAGTTAATTTAATTACCTGAAACTGCAGCAATTGTAACGTCAACATAAGGTTTAGCTGGATCTTCGGTAGTAAAATTATCGGTTTTGTTGCACATTTTGCATTTGGTTGTAAAATGCTACAAAACCATGCCGCTGTTCGTTTATAATCTCCACATCACAAAATGTACAATCAAAACCAGTATGTTTAAATGACTGAAGAGACTTGAATAAGTAGCAGATATCAACTATTCTTCGACCAGAAAGATTAAACGACGCTTTAGGTTCTTCAACTTCTACGACTAACTCCGGAATTTCATCATTAGAAGGTGTTTTAATATAGTAGAATTAACATCGGCTGTATTTTGACTGTTGTCATCGGTAACATAGTTTTCTTGATTGTCACTATCACTTGAATTCCCGAATTATTATAAAGATCAAAACATCTTTTTCGGGTTGCTAAACGCGCCCGTTTTATCTGTTTCTTCCGACTTTAGGTTTAGACAAATATGCACCACGTTTATTTCCACATTACAATTTATAATTATATGAGCAATACGCAACTGAAC
>JALBCR010003285.1:0-72152 GCA_030710515.1 Abscondita cerata | reverse complement strand
GGTGCTTTCACGTATTGCCATCAATATAATTAATATTAATCGTTTCCCATGCGGTATCAATGGCTGCAATTAGTGCATTACGGTTTACTGGTATAAAATTTGGCCCTTGTTGTCTTCGGATAACAGCAAGTATTCGAGCCCAAACATTTTCGATAATGTTAAAATTCTGGGCTTTTGCTGGCCAGGGTAACAGCTCCAAGTTATTTGTTTGTATCCAGTTGCGCACAATCTGCGAAGTATAGGGTCATCATATCCCGATAGTTAATTATCGAATGTTCCAAGAAAAATATGTGTAAATAGCAAATGGAATCTACTAACGTAACGTTTAGTCGTTAATTATAGTTACATAACTCTCCTTTCATAAGATATAGTTCATATTAATATGCTTATTGTAAAGCTTCGTACACCTGAACAACAAAACCGAGTGAACAAACAGAACAACGAACTGGTATGAAAATGATCCAGAATTCTTAAAAAGTAAAGAGTTTAAGAAAATGGATGCATTGGCACAACTAATAATAGTTGGAGCATTAAATGAAAGCAATTTCGAGTAACTCAAACATATATGTACTACAGCTACAAAATTTGAGCAAATTATTAAGTGTGTACGAACAGAGCTGGGGTAGCTTATAGAAGAATTTTTAAGATGTTAATGAACCCTAGTAAAGCATTGCAACTCAGATTGCGAAACTGCAAAAAAATCATTTTGAACTTAATGATGAATTAGAAAGATTAGAAAAACTAAACTTCCAGACCTACTTCGTATGAGTAGAATTATGTCGATTTACTTTCTCCAAAATAATTTTGAATTTAAAAGTGTATGGGAGTCCATCCCCATTAAAGATAGAACAATTAATCTTATAATTGAGAGGTTAAGACCATCGAAATGACATTATGTGCGAAGTATGAACAGGAAACGAAAGCAAAGAAAAAAAGAAAACGCCAAAGTTAACATATACATGCTTTAAATGTCATGAGTTAGGCACATGGCAAAATATTGTAGAAAGAAAATCCAAAATTAACCTCATGGCAGAATTGGAAACGCGGCTTGCGTATTCGGGTTCTTCCGTCCATATGACCAAAACAAGAGTTGGTACGAAAGCTTTGAAGATTTTATTGCACAATCAATTCGAGTGGGGAATGAAGAAGTAATCCTGCATATGGCAGAGGTATTATAAATATTGAAACGCTGGTTAACGGTAAATGAGAGAAGAATCTGTGTTTACTGTTGATAATAACAGGTGCAAAATATCCAGAGGTGGTAGAGATAGAATTACTGGTGAAACAACAATACTAGTTTATAATAATAATAATAATGAAAGTTTATTTTCCAACGCATTTGCCCCAGATATAACATGAAAAAATTGTACAAGTAGATAAATAAATAATAATTAAAAAATATGTATATTTATGATAAACATAAAATACCCTCTAATCCGACTATGCAAATCAATAAATATATAAAAAAAAAAATAATAATAAGAAAAATGAGAATTACTAATAGGAACAAGAATATTTGATCAAAATTAAAAACTAAATTGCCAAATGTCTAACTGAGAACATATTCTATTACAAATAATACAATGATTATCTACATTATTGTCGACTACTTGATCAGTTATATTGTTATACGCGTTGCACATTACCGAAATCGGTGCACTAGCTAGTATATTCGTTCTATGGCTGCTACGCAGTGGTAGTTTGTCGTGCATTAATTCTCGGTACCAAGAAATTAATTCGAAAGCAACCATGGGCAGTGATACTCTGTTAAAAAGATGGACTATTACAAAAACTTGATAGCTATTACAGTCATGCGATTTTGTAGCGACGCAAAAGTTGTGTCTTCTCACAGCGTTGAGTGTTCATAATTTATCAGCGGATAACCCATCTTCGAGAAATGATAAAACTTCAAAATTTTCGTTGTACCGCCTCTAGAGAAGTCTTCTGACATTCATACCGTGGGTACCATATTAATGACCCGTACTTCAATATAGATTGTAATAGATAGTTATATAATGTAATTAAACAGTCTTTTCTACAAAACCATGACAATTCCTGACTATAACCATAGTTTCAAAAGGCTCTAAAATTATGTAATGTCTGGCAATATGCTGACTAAAAGCTAAATTGCAGTTGAAAGTAATTCCAAGATCCTTAATTTTGTTTTTTCGTTGTAACAAGATTCCATCAACGTTGTACTGACAATGTTTTGCTTCTAAGAGAATGAAACGATTGAACATTTTTCTATGTTTAAAGAAAGTTTATTTGAAGCACACCCACGCAACAAACAATCAAGACAATTTTGAAGAAGCAGACAGTCTATGTATGAACGAATCTCAAGATTAAAATTTGAAATCGTCAGCAAATAGAAGTTTCATAGAGCACATGATGGAAGATCATTTATGAATTAATGAGAACAATAGAGGGCCTAAAATGGATCCTTGAGGTACACCAGATGAAGTTTTATATGATACAGATGAAAAATTACCATATCTGACAAATTGTTCACGATCATTCTTATAGTTTATATATGCTGAACATGAAAGTTTGTCATTCCTGAGAAGCATTAGTGTTTGGAACAGAAGAATTCTCTTCAGATGACTGTAAAAGACTTTGTTGACTATGTTACAGAATCGACAAATTTACATCTACTCTTCAACTAAAGAAGAAGTTTGTGAAGGATGTATGATGGACAAGCAGTAAGAATAAAATTCAATGATAGAAAGAAGCTTGCTAAATTTGTAAACTGTTGTTTGTTGACGACCTGTAGTCAATGCATGAAACTTTGTTGGGTAATGAGTGCATTACTACGGTCAGAATGAAAGAACTTAAGTGATGGTGGTCAAGAATTCGTAAATATAACTTTTCAAGATTTTAGATTATGAAGGCATAAAATTCGAACGACTATGCCTACACCCCAGATTCAAAATGGCTGTGCAGAACGCAAAACAAGACATTGGTTGAAGCTGCCTGTTCCATGCTGCATGCCAAGACTTTTACCTATCAAGCTATGGGCAAAGGCGGTTAATATTGCTGTTCACATTCTGGACCAAACAGCTCAGTTAAAGGAATGTCACTTTTGAGTTGCGTAGTGAAAATTTGTACTGGGTATAAACGTATTTCAAAATATTTGGTAACTGATTAAGGCATACATATTCAAAGAAGTCCGCGCAAGAAGTTGGATAAAAAAGTAAACATGATTTATCTGGTTGATATTGTGATGAAAAGGATGGCTATCGTGATTTTATTCTACCAAAGAAAACAAAATAGTTAAAAACCGTGATGTTGTTTTTAAGGAATGAAACCACAAACACAGTTCTGACTGATAGCATTTAGCCAAATACCAAAAATGAATTGTCAGATAGAAGCAAGTGTATCAGTTTATCACAGTCTTTATGCTACATCGAAGATGATCAAGAACGAGATGATATCCATCACGTAAAGCAGCTATCAACCCTGATGAAATGCAAACCATATGACGATCCTGTAAATAAAGATATCCAAGCAGGGAAAGAAGGTAAAACATTTACTGATTATGTACGATTTGTAACACATACGTTAGATTGTAATGAACTTATGTTTTTCGGCTGTTGCTGCAAATTTAGATTTAAATCGTTTACAACCAATGGTACGTGGTATTTGCTGATCGCCCAGTAAGAAAAAATGTCGTCAAAAACAAATGTTTTTAAAATTAAGCACGCCCCATAAAAGGAATTTCATATAAAGCCAGGTTAGCAGCAAAAGAGTTCACACAAAGCTATGGCTTAGATTTTAAAGAACCTTTCTCATCCGTAATAAAATCTAGTACTTTAGCCTTAGCTGTAAGATTAAAAATCGACCACGTAGATGTCAACGGGGTTTTTTAAATAGAATTAGAAAGAAATTTTTATTGAACAACCTGAAGGTTGCGAGGATGCAAACAATTTAGGAAAAGAATCTTGCTTAAAAGGGCTATCTACGACTAAAGTAATGTTTTGAGTATTTGGAGAAAATGTTGAATCTGTTCTCGTGAAAATTAATTTCAAAATCCCAGTTTGAACCTTGTGTTTACACCAAATGTAAGGGTAGTTTTATTACAATCATTGTTGTTTATGTTGACAACTTCTTAATATAGTCTAGTTTCGATAGTGAAATATAAAAGTTCTCTAGCCAGAGAATTTAAAATTAAAGACTTAGGCCCTGTAAAACATTTTTTAGAGATTAATGTTAAATGCGAATAGGTAACATCAGTGTCTGCTAATCAAATTACGTTTTAGAACTAATAGAAAGTTTAATATGTCTGAATCAAAAACTGTATCAACTCTAAAATTTTAAGCTTATCAGAATCTAACTGAATCTCTGGTGTATCTGGCGGTGTATGTTGCTGCCATAGCATATGTAGTTACCTACTTATGCCAATTTAATTCATGGTTGTGACAGTATTATTTACGAACAAACAAAAATTGAATTAAAATTGATTTGTGACTCAAAATCTTCCTAGAGTATAGACAACGGTTTTTACACAATGAATTTTGTGTTGTGAATTTTTCTGAGATTTTGTTGATTTGATTGTCGGTTCCGAAAGTTTTTCCTGATTAGCTATTACGAAAAGATGTACTTTCTTTCTATTTAGTGACCTGTCTGTGAAAGGTGTACATTGAACATTATCTGAAATTTGAACAACCAGACATGCAATTATTTAGTATAAACTGAAGTAAAATCATCCTGTACAACTAGGGAATAAGTTTTCACCTACTGTTCGTGTGTGAGTACAATTTTACTTTTTTAATGAAGCATTCATCACGGTTTCTATCAATTGCAGACACCTTTTTGTTGGTTTCTTCGTGTACTCTTCGCTGTCTCCTATGGGTCTGCCTTAATTATGGTTATGCTGGCGTATGGATAATAATCCAAAAAATTACTTTAATATAACGAAGGTGAGTCTGATATTATCAGTGAAGGTCGCTAATGTTGGAATTTAAGCCTACATTGGAGCCTCTTTCGCTGTCAAGGACACCCACCCAAGATAATGATAATAATGATAATGATTCATTGTGAGTAGCCCAGCAATTGTTAGTCAACGGAGTCCATTTTGTCTTTCCTTTCGCTGGACACTAAGTATTGCCGGATTTGGAAACGAGAACTGTCACATCTGTCTATTAACTTTCGAACACCGAAAACTTCCTATGTACAAGCTAAGCTAATACTTTTATGCATGTTATTCATTATTTTGTTGCGTTTATAGAAGTAACCGTACTACGGCTGTAAGTTCTTCTCAAGTTTTGTTGATGCGTTAATAAATAGTGTAATTAGAATATAAAACTTTTTTCTTTTACTTAACAAACGTGAACCTCGATAGAGAATTCAAAATGATCAAATTATGTCTTTTTATTTTTATTCGTTTGCGAGAAAATGAAAAAAACTTAACAATATCATCGAAAATAGTTCTATCCAACAGAATCCAATGACTCAAGTTTATTATTACAAAAATTAGAAAATACACAAACCAAAGTAATGGATAATTTAATACAAATAAATGAAGACATATCTGCCAAAAGTCAGACCTATCAAGTACTAATCGTAAATTACAAAACAAACAACTAAACTTTATTAATAATGAGCCCATTCTTCTAAGTAATTTAAAACATGCACTCTAGAAACATATCTAGGATACTCACATACGTGGAAATGCGGTTTCTACTGTGATTGCTATAAAACCACGATGTGATGAATTTTACGGGACTGGCTTGCGTTCAACTACCGCTGAAGCCTTACAGAATTATGTAACACTCTTAATATTTACTATGTGCAAGTAGAAAAGAGATTTTCTAAAAGACCCGATCGTTATTCATCTTTCATAATTTAATGCTACCCTAATGACTCAGGAAAGCTTACTGATCCATCTAAATGACTAAATGGAGTTACCATTAATAATTAAAGAAAGCAACAATGTTTAAAAAAGATTTTCAAACTTTTCCATTTTTTTTTCAAAATATTGATTGTTAAGAAACAAAAACTTAGAATTCGAAAATTATCTTATTTCTAGTGATTTACATTATAATTCACTGTATGTTACTAAACACTGGCTCACCAAAGATGAAACTAATGATTTAAAAATTTTTAATTTCCAAGTATCTTCTGCGTTCTGTAGAAGCAAAGGGTATGGTGGATCTATAATAATGGCTACATCTGATGAATTTATGATCCTAAACTAGGCAAAGAGGCAGCGTAAGAAAAGTTTGTGAAGTGTCATGTGTTATGTTTCCCAACAAGGTTTTTGTGCTAAATATCTATCGATCTCCAAATAGTGGGTTTAATAAATTTGGATGCTATCAATAAAATTATAAGTGAATGTAACTACCTATGTATCTCAATAATAGATACTTTAAATGTTGCAGCAAAAAATCAATTCCACGTGGTTTTCGAACGAAATATATGTTGGTCAACTGAAACAAACAGATTGTACATTGTACATGTCATATTTAGAAAATTCAAATAAAGAAATTAAGAACTTGTACTGTCATCTCTAAATAATGGAAGAAAGGAGAAGTGGAATTCATTAATGGAAAATATTAGTTTTGTATCCGTCAAAATCTGGGCACTTTTAAATAATTTAGGTTCCACAAATCAATCTGCTAAAACAAATACAAAAATTTCTCCAAATTCTATCGCTTCTGGATTGGTTATGTTTCAAACTCAGTAAAAGTGAAGAAATCGATCATCATCAAGATGAAGCAGTGTGTCAAAAGAAAAGAAAATCTACACCTATCTTAGAAGATATATCCACACCTTTTACTGCAGAATAGCTAAAACATGCATTAAAAAAAAAACAAAATCATAGAAAGAAATTATTCTTTTGAAGTGCATATTTATGTTTCTTAATGATATTTATAATACAGGTAAGTTAACAACAGATTTAAAGAAATGTAAAGTCGTAGCAATTTTAAAGGAAAATAAATCTCCTACAGACCCAACTTTTATTGTCCAATAAGTTTGTTAAGTGTAATTTATAAGGTTTTGAAAAGATTCAATTTTCAAAGAATTAATCCTTTAATTGAAGAAAAGTTATCAATTGAAATAGCAGGATTTTGATCCGGTAGAAGTTGTGATGAAGTATTGGCATTAACAACGCATATCAAAGCTAGATTTCAGGAGAAACTTAAAACTGAGTTGTTTTTTTATTTAACTGCTGCATACGATACCGTATAAAAGAAAGTTACTTTTTAAATTGTTTAATGTCATTCCTTGTTCCAAAATTATTTGTTTATTGAAAATATGTTGTCTAATCGGAAGATTTTGTTGGAGATAAAAGCACAAGAAATAACGTCATTCAAAAATTAGCTGCAACAACTTGGGGAGTTGATGCGAAGACACTTCGTAAATGGGGTGCGATTTCTAATCCAAATTGTGACTGTGGAAACGACCTAGAGACTGTTGCACATTATGTAGAGGATTATCAGTCAACAAAATTTAAAGGAGGATTTGCAAACATTCAAATTTAACGGATGGCTTACGATTCTTAAGGTCATTTGCAGTTCAGCAATATTTGTATTCTCTGTCCTGGATTGTATGTTTATCCATTATTTATTTTTGATATTTCTTGACCTACTATTTTTTTTCGTCATTGTCGTGACTGGGGGCTTGTACCGGTCGATTATATGTCCTCATGCAATGGCTGTGCTGTTATATTTTTGGTTCTTATTTACCTTCTATAATGTTTAGGCACACTTAATTATTATTATTACATTTGGAATACTAAGGAGGGTAAAGGTTGGCATGTTTAGGTTTTAGTGGTTTTTCCTAAATCTTATAGCAAACGCTTTGCCAAGACAAACCAATCCACAATTGCACGGTTTCGTCACCACACTATACAGGTTTATACTGATCTTCTGGGGCACCATACATACACTTACATCACAATACAATATTTAAAATGTACCATACGAATAAATAAATAAATAATCGGATTATAATAGGAGGAGATTTTAATATCTTACTTAATACATCTGATCAGAGAGCTCACGAATTATGTGGACTTATGGCTTTTACAATATTTGCATAAATTTTAATAATACGTTTCTCCAATTACATAAATACTATTTTTACGAATATTTATGATTTCAACTGTTATCCAATAGAAACAGGTCTCTTTGATGATAAAAGAATACATTCTGAATTTAAATCATTACCATCCACATCCTTCTACATTGAAAATATCTGAGATCAGACCTATTACTCAGTTTGGCAAATACAATTTTTTAGGATGATTAGTGAAACCGACTGGAAATCTTTGTATGCAAAACTGATTGGATAGGACTAATGCAAATGTAGTCATTTTCAAGATATATTATGTAGATGTTTTGAAATCTGTTTTCCAGTCAAAAATTAAGATTTTGCATCAAAGCCACTAGTACCATCTGGTTCAATGGTAAATTAAAAACAGAAATGCAGCAAAAATAACCATAACGGTACATCAAAAACCATTCACTAAAAATTAACTCAAAGAGGTCTGTTGCTATTTTGTTTGGAGGTGAAAATAATACAAATTTGTTAGAAAAACAAATATTGAAATAGAAAATGAAAATTATTTAATTTATAAATTGCACTAAAAATTTTTATTGTTAGTTAGCGTCAGTTTGTCAAATTTATATCCTACAATTTCTTTTAGTTTAACAAATAAGAAGTTAATAAATAATAAGTAAACAAAAATCATCTTTCAATTTATCTAGCTCTGTTAAATAAACATATTATAAGGTACTCATACAGGGTGATGGTTTTTTGGTTATATATATTTTGAGTCCAATCCTGTCTATTTAAACGAATTTAAAAATCCGCCTCATTTATGGAGGTATCAAATCTTCAATCAATGTCACATTTATTGTTGTTTTATTGTTACTTTTAATACTTTTATTAATGGAGTTGCGTTTAAAAAGTATGAATAATTTTAAACATTTAGTAATTACTAAAAGTACGTAATCAATAAAAACTATTAAAAAACTAAGGAACTTTATAATTTGAAGGGTAATCTAAAGACTAACGCAATGAGACACTTTCATTTTTCTTTGTTATCATCAACATTTCACTAAGGTGTTTTAAGCTAAACTCTTAAGAACAATGCGTACCGTCACCCATTAAAAGGAATGATTCAACTTCGCAAAGACCCTGTATATCCAAATAAAATCAAGCCAGACTTGTACACTTGAAAATAATAACATTTATAAATGTCTTTTAAAAATAAAAGAGTAACACTCAACTTTCAGTAATGTTCAAATCAATAAAAATAAAATAAAAACGTTTTATCGCACTAGTATATTAATAGACTTATCACAACAATTTGAATATAGAAAGTGCGCCGATTTAGGCCAAACGGCAGATATAGATAATTTAATTGAATTTTTATAAGAAAATTGTATAATTATAAATGTGTGGATTAAATAAGTGTTTTGGTACCTAACGCTATAACATTTATGGTAAATACCTCACCTATAATTTATTGAAATGGTTCAATAAAACCGAAAGGTCCTCAGCTCAATACTTTAGTGCTGATTAAACTATCGTTCTCTTGGATTGATTTGATTCTGGCGTAATTCTATCGAAATTATTGGGGGGGGGGGGGGTGTTAGTAATTATTTTCTGCATAAATTATTGCAATAACAGTTTGAATGTTATATTAATCTATAAAGCTACAAATTGCAAACACAAATTACACATCTCAATTCCCAAACATGTTTCAGCAGTGTGCTTGCATATAATTACAGGAACTGAATTAAAAATAATGTTTGGCTAACTCTAACCATGTGCATTATTCTTATATTCAAAGCAGTCATTTTGTTCTACTTTATTGTATATCTAAGTCGGGACTCAACAAATAACCTTCCAGATTTTGTATTTGAGATTAACCCAATATGCTAGGGAATTAGTTTTTAGATTCATAACGTTCTGGCGTCATTTATCTGAACAACATCCGTTTCGATGTCGCCTCCACGGGGGGCTATTTGGCAAACTGAATTTTGTTAAGCAACGTAAAATTTATAAGGTCGAGTATTTCTGACAGAAATCACTAATTCTTGATGACATTACGTTTAAATACAAATACGATTTCATTTTTGAATTTTAATTGCTAAAATAGCATGTAGATGTAACGCTTATGCTCGTATTTTAAATAATAATAAAAACAAAAGAACTTTGTAAACAATTTTTGTATTTTGTTATTCTAAAAGCCGTTGATAACAAGTAAAAGAAATATTTATGGAAACTTTAGACCCTATAGGTTTAATTAATTAAACAATTTTTCCTATGAGAACATATTATTTTGCATAATAGTAGGCACCGCTATAGTGCAACCTGCATATTTCGACGCCCGCCAGCGTAAAATTCTTACACTTTGATTGTCATTTTTGAACGTAAGATGTTTTAATATAGCTTTTCAAATAAGCGAATGACAATGGAATAATATATTATTTATTATACATTTTAAAATTCCATATAACTTTGACTAAAATATACTATAAACCTACATAAAATTAAACATATATTAAACTCTTTAATTACTGATCAATAGAAATTTGTTTCATAATGTGCCTAAAAGAAAATTATTGATAAATTATAGAATAACAACACATAAAGATACATTTAGTGTCATTAAAATTGGTTATATATGTATATATATATGGTAGAACCACTGTAAGCATGCGATTTGTCATCACGGACGCCACAATTTTTAAAGTTGGTACCAACTTACAGAACGACTCCGTAACTATCTTTTAATGTTACATGGAAATTGTATATTTATATAAATTGTTGATCTACTATTAATAAATGTATTTGTATTTTTAGGTTAGTAAACACGTCTTTATTATGAGATTGCTGTTATTTGGTGACTATACCATAACCCTAAATTATTTGTCACCCTAACGTTAGTTGTCATTCAGTTTAAATTAGAACTAAACTTGGTGTTTAGTTTCGGTTCATCTGAGTTTTAATTTAGTTTGACTTTGTCAAATTTAGATTATACAGGCTCAAAGAATAGTATTACACGTGATAGCGATGCAAGTCGCGAATATTTCCAAGCAAAGAATGGAAATTTTCGCGAAAATTCGGGATTATTCGACTCACATCTTTGCGAATATTCGCTTCTGAACTTACTCAATATATTGCTGAAAGTGATATATGATTTAAAAAATTTATTTGGCAATTCAGAATAACCTTAACTCAATAAAATGGTGGAAGGGAATGTGTAAAACTTCGATAAAGATATTGCAATTGCAATTTTAAGTTTGCCACCTTCATCGGCAGTGACTGAGCGCTCTTCAGTTCTTACTCCATCGTTCACAGCTAAACGCAACCGCCTCACGGAAGAAAGGGCTGGTATGCTTACCTACATAAACACAACTTAATATTAAAATTGAGGAGAGAAATGAAAAGAGTAAAGAAACGAGAGACCTAGAAGTCGATTGTGATCGTATTGATGAAGCAGGAACTTCGAGTGCAAGTAAGAAACTAAAAGCAACAGAAAAGTTAGAAGTTAGTTCAAATTCTGATACAAATGTTGGTGATAGTAATGGAGAAGAACAAGACACAACAATGTTTTCAGATGAAGAGTACTAATTTATCTTTTTGTTATTTTTAGAAGCTTGTTTTTGTGCTTATGTTCTCAACTTGTCTATAAAAACTTGTTTTGTTTGTTATTCTTTAGAAATTTACTTTGAACTTTGGTTCTCATTTTGTCTAAAAGATTTATTCGTTTGTTATTCTTTAGATTTTTTTTCTGGACGTTTGTCTTCCTTTTGCCTTTACAAGACATATAATGTTTTATTATTTAGAAACTGGTTTACGTTTTTTTTTTGTAATTAGAATGTGGTATGTTGTTTTTGCTGTTGTGTCATTTTGAAATTAAAATAAAAAGTAAAAGTCCTTGTTTTGGCTTTACAAAATTTACCTAAATAAGTTACATATTTAATGTTTATTTATAATCGGCATAGCATCATCGCATCCACTAATTTTGAACCTAATTGAAACATTGTCAAAAGTGTAAATTTTAAAACTCATACATTTCTGACGATGTTAAAATAATCTACACGTGAATTTTGCAATAATATTAAATGTTCGCGACATTCCCTGAATATTACCGAATTTTTCGAACGATCTTAAATTCTCAAGAATTTAACATCGCTGCACCTGAGCATCATTAATCTTTCGCCCAAAACAAAAGTCCAAATTATCACGAAATATAAACCAAACCAACTATTTAAAAATTGAGAAGCATGAATGAATGAAAGAAAATAGAAAATTGCTATCTCATTGTTGATTGAAAACAATTACAACCTTAACATGGAAGAAAATGTACAGACAAGAACTTACTATAATAAGATGAATTATGATTTAGATTTATTAAAACCTCAATTATTTCCAATACATTAAAAGTAATGGCTTCAGTAGCAGAGATCGACTTGTTTTAAATGGGCATTTGCTTAAATTAAAGGATTCTCCCCAATAAACGAAATAATACATACAATTGAAAGATTTTAGGCAAAATAGGTTATAATACATTTGACAACAATGTACGTGACGTCTATGATGACGCAATTTCTTACTTAAAAGAGTTCTACCATATTTTAGAGCCACCCGTTTTCAAAGTCTCTACACTTTACTTTAATAGTATAAAACAAAGTAAAATTTAAATGAAAATCTTGTTACAACCGGATTTTTAATTTCCGGCTAAGAGTAACATAGCAATCGAATTGAATATTCGGAAACCCAATAGTGAGTTTTGTTTCAAAGAAATAACTGGCTGGAAAAGTACGTTAGCATAATAGAACCAGGCCAATTGTCCGTTTTGCAATTTTGTTTGCTTACAATACGAACACGAACAAAAGCAGCATGACTGCAGGAATATTAAATATACAGATCCTGCAACGTACGATTGCGGGTGCATCGTCATATATAAAACAATTTGCAAGAGAATCTGATTTTAGAAAAGCTGCTACTATTTCTATTTTTAAATTGTACTAGTAAATAAAATTCGACATTGCTGGGAGATTCTTTTTATTGAACAGATTGGTCTTTCATACGTAGGTAATCAACGTAATTCATTTTGAAAATGTGTTCAATAACTGTAAAGCATACAAATGTATGTTTGTTTACCTAAAAATGCATGATAATATCAAATAAAAAATTTTTTCAGATAAAATTTAAAACTGTACCGAACGTTAACAATTGCTTAAACGTTTTGAAATTATTGTGAAATATCTTATGAAATATGTATTTCACGAAAAACATTAAAATAGTTGCATTTTGTTTAAAATAGACATTATCAGCTTATTGTAAACAAGCCTTTGCTTAGAACTCCACATCGTCTGACATCAACACAATGAAAAAGTATAGAGTGTACTGATAAAACATTTTGCCCTAAAAATAAAAACATCTAACAACGCATAAAAGTACGTTGTGTTGATTAAAAAACAATGCAATAAATAGAACTTTTAATAATAGATAACCCTGAAGACGGGGTTCAGGTAATTAGTTGTTCTCTGCTTCACTTTAAACGTTTTAAGACTGGAATTCTTGAAACTTAATAAAATTGTGCTAAAAAAGACATTCAAAATATTCGAAATTTTTAGGTAAGAATAAGAACGAAGACACATTTAAAAAATCTGAAATTGAAGTAGATGAGAAATACCCGTACATATCTTTAAATTGTTGAATAAAGAAAATTTCAGATCAACACTCAATATTTTATTTAGAATTTAAATTTCTATAAAATCTGTTCACATTTTTGTCTAAAATTTAGGATTATTAATATTGAAATACCCTTCTGCCTGATCACATTAAATTGTCTTGATAATGATTGTTATAAATGTCTTAAGTTTAAATTTGGAAGACACGATTTAATCTTGGCAAGTACATACAAAAGTATTAGTATTTTTTGTAGATTGAAAATTAATTGATTAATGCTTAAACATAATTTATGTACACTTCCTACAAAATCATTTATAATGTTTTATAAAACGGAAATATTGTGTTTACCTCAATATTTTTTTTCTGTGAATGCCATCTTACAAAATGATTATAAATTTGCGTGACAAAACTATTAAGAGATTGTAATTGAATTAAAATTGAGTTTTAGAATATTATGTGAAGTTCAAAACAATATTTTGCAGAAAAACTTCATGGAAATTATTGAAATAGAAAATGTTTTTGGTTTATTTATTGGAAATTGTTAATTTTGTTTATTTTGTAAATCAATGTAATTAATTGTTTAATTAAATATGACATGTAATTAATTTTTCTACTCTGTGTCGGAATTCATTTGCTACAATGTTCCAGTTCTGTACTCTAATGAAATTAATTATAATGCAAATTTTATTACGATACAAATTTAGAACCAATAGAAATACACCGTTGCTTATTGCACTTATCGACCAGTACGTCAAACACTAAATTTGTTAAATTTGATAATTCGAACTGATGGTGTTTATTATAAAATTAGTATTTATGGTTATGGGTGTTGTAAAAAAATAGTTTGTAATAATTCGCATGTATAATATAATATTTTTCTAGTTTCTGGAAACAGCTTGATTTTAGAAGTTCTATACACACACATTAGGCATTTTTAAAAAGAAATTTTTACTTCAAACTGTTTATATAAATTACGTATAGTTTTAAAATGTCGAAATTCGAACAGGTATTCCTTAGGAAATTTAGAATAACCAAATAGAAAATCGTATGAAAACACGTGTTACAACAATTTTTTTGCATTCCAAAAATTGCAGAAAATCAGACAAAAGTGTCGTTATGACAATAGTATCACCAAAATGTTGTTACGATAATCTTTTCTAATGGCAGATAAGACTAAAACAAATACAGCAGAAATTGGAAAGTCCAACATACTATTAAAATTGTAAACAATCGTTTTCAGAAATTTTAGAAGAAGTATTTTTGACGATTAAAATCCACCCCTTCGTAGCATAATAGTATAATTCAGTAGTAGAGACAAGATAAGAATTTATAGTATTATTATCTATAGTACTGGCATACAAAATAACAAAAGCAAGGATATAGGTTTTAAAAATTCATCTCTTTCTTTGATTTATTCCAAAACCGAAGGCTTTGCTATTGTACCGTGTAGTTTTATAGTTTTTGAGGTACCGTGCGTGGTCTGTACGCTGACAAAATAATGAAGTTAAAAAAATTGTGTTAATGTACTACGTTATTAATTCATTAATTTGTTCAACTCTCTAATAAAGTTACCTTTATTGAAAAAAAATGGGCCGTTAGAATTTTTAGGTTTTGTAGAGTTGACTACTATGATGAAAATTTATAGCGGTTTGCAATTCTTAACTTTGTAAAACTGTCTTGATCCAAAACGTTCAACAATGATGAAGCACCAATTATAATAATTCTTCTCCCTTCAGCACAAACCATTTAACCCTATACAAATAACTCCTGCTGAATGGCATAAATCAATTAAAAAATCAGCTCCATTAGGCGTTCACTAAAACCACAGAAATATTTACGAATGATCTGTCAAAACCCATTGGTTCCAGAAATATTACAAAACTAACCATCACAACGCAACTACAAAAATAGCTTTTTAAAGATACAGTAAGATCCAAAGTTTGTAATATCACTTTCAAAAGGAAACACTTTTACATTTCAACAAAATTATTTAAAAAGAAATTATAATTAACTGAATACCTTATATTAAATTGTTTTTGAGTTGAGAAGTTATCCATAGAAACATGCTACTTATAAACTAATTGCCGGTTGCACCAACACGATTTGAAAAAAACTTACATATAATTGTTAAAAGTATAGCAAACTATACAACCGTCTATGGAGCTCTTTTGACACACGGGAAAATCCAGAAATAGTTATCACAAATGGTACTTGTATTTGTGGTTTTAGTAAAACATTAAATGTAGAAAAAGAATGATTGGTTCAACAAGATTTGGTGGTAATTAAAACAAACTATCAAAATGAAACCAAACGATAAAATAACTAAATTAAATGTTCAAACTGACAACCATTTTCCTTTAGTAATACGCAAGCATGTGCACAAATTCTTCTAAAACAATATGCAGCATGCTTGTGGTCTCTCTTCATACACTGATTTCAAGCAGTCCTGAAAAAGAAATCTATTGTCTTGGTGGCTACCTATTTAAACTCTCTGGATTGAATCCAACCACCAGAAAACCTCTGTATTAAAAAACATCTTAGTGTACCATGAGTTTTCAGAAGTTTTTCACAACATTGTAAGAATACACTTATAAGGTGAAAACTCAAGCAGTAACTTCTTCTGTTCCTCTTCCACTTCTAATTTAGCATAAGCAAGTCTTTTAAAAATAAATATCAATCTGTCCAAGGATGTTGATGAAAGTGAGCCGTTTTTCTGTTAAAACAATATTTCAGATTTTTGGACGTCACTGTCACTTAACATTAAAAGTTTTGATTATAAAAATACTTTACATATTTATTAGAAGACTATAAACTATACATATCTAAGAGATGTTCTAATCATTGTGGCTGATTCTAACTATGAAGCAATTCTTGTAATTCACCAGTGAGAATCATAGAAAATATTCAAACACCATCTTCTATTCCAGCCTGATTATCAAAGAATTTAACGTTTTTCAGAAGTTATAGGCTTGAAAACATCTTCACTACTTGGTATGAATCTAATACTGTGAGTAATATAAAATCACTGGCAAATTGGTAAAAATGGGTTGAATACAATTTTTTGTCTATTTCTTCAGGTTTCTACGTTTTATAAACAAAACATTAACAACGTTGTTTATAATTTAGTATACTACAAAATATCATCTACAGATTTTCCAATATTTGTGAAACTGAAAAATAAAACAAACTTTAAAAATATTTATTTGTTCAAAGAATTATAAGGGACAAAATTTTAAGAACGCAAATAACATTTTAAAAGTTGTTAGTTGATTTTCCGCAAATGCTGATAAACTTATTTTCATGAAAACACAAAACGATTATCATTCATAAGCCGGAAAATCTTGGAAATACTGAATCATGAAAAATGCGTAAAACGCGTCCTTGTTTTAGAGAGAAGACAAAAAAGCATGTCCAAATTATTTTCTGTAAAAACTAGCATAGAAAGTGTCTAAAAATTAAGAAAAACCTAACTGCCAAAATTCAAAATAAAGTTTGATTACATTTTAGACCAAATTAACAATTTCTTACTTCTCTAAAATCTATTCTTAACAAATTAGTGATGCAGTATTCAATGGGTTCTATATTTAGTGCAAGGATAACATTCCCTTAGGTTTGAGGTGTGTAAAACAGTGATACTATGCTCACACGTATACTAGACAGGTTAGAGGGTAAATTAATTTTTTGTTAGGTCACCAAAAAATTAATTTATATTTAACACAAAAGTAAACTACAAAACACAAATTAAAGAAAACAAAATAAAATTTACTAATAAAATGAGTATGATTCATCTAGCAGTCGTTTTAATTAAAAATTTCTTTTAATTTGATCTTGGTAAGGTGAAGGTAAAATGAAACTGCCAGCAGTGTGACGTTTTACTCTTAACAAATGGGGACTTCTTCAAGGCCAATTTTAATGAAAATTGTAATTATAAATACATATAAAAATTCTTGACAAACAAGCAACAAAGATTTTACAAAATATCACAAAATTATCGTAATTTTTAATTTTCAAGTGAAAATATTTGTAGACCAATTTAATTATAATGTATACAGAGTGTCTCTAACACAATTGGTTATATTCCAATTGACCTTATGGCCAAAAACGCATATTCGTGTTTCATTTCAAAAACGTACATTTTGAAGCAAGGAAGCAAATAGTTGGTAATTCATAGTTCGTGTGATCTACATCCATTTACATAAGACACGAGTTCATGATAACAATCACTGAACGCGCTATCTAGCTAGCACAAAGACGAAACAAATACATGGCGCTACCTAGCCTGTTCAGTTGTGAAGTGACATTTGTTTGTTAACAGTTCATGGCTGACCACTAGCATACGTTTCCCGCCACAAGTTCGTTTTATCAAAATATTCATATATCCGTTTTGACCTCGAGAGATACTCTGTATATTGGTATTGGTGTCCACTATCGTTTATATACTTGTGAAAATTGAATAACGTATACAAACTGTTCAAAGAGTGACTTAATAGTTACAAGTTTTAAACGGTAATAACTTGTTTATTTCAAATATAACACTTTATATTTTATGTCACCAGGAATTGTAGAATTTAATACATTTCAATAGATAGTTTTTCACGTTCTCATGGAAAAAGAACATTTTTAGAATGAACATCGCTTTTAAAATCTATTATATTAATTAAAATGAAACTTTATAACAAGAATGAACGGATTGACATGATTTTTATCTCTGAGAATGCTCCAAAACTATTTATTAGTATCACGCCAGAGATTTCCTATCAAGAATCATTCAAACAATTTTCAAAAGAATCCCATCAAAATCCCATCAAAAGAAAGCCCGTACACAAAAATCAAGAAATTGAATATACTGTTATCGGGTTCGTAATAAAAATTCCTATATAGTACAAAATCACACCCGAAATATTAACATCACTCAAGAGGTTCAAAACATTATCATTATTATAAATCCAACCAATCACCAAGAACTTTCCAAAAATGATATCGGCAATCGAGCTGTATAATGTATAATGTTCTGTTTAGTGATGAGTGTAGTTTTACAACAATAGATACGTTAATAGATATAGATATAGATAATAGAAGGTCCATTATTATTCTGATTACAACCCGCATCAATTTGGTATAGTTGGTAATAAATTAGGTTCGTTATTTAATTGACCCATATTTTTGAAGATTTTTGAAATTTTTGATAAATTAATTTCAAATTTTAGTAGAAGACATTCCTTTAGACATAAGGGCAAATATGTAGGTACAGATGAAGTTCTAGCACATTTTCATCGTGAAGTAGAAGAATTTTTTAAATGTTCATTTCCAAAATCGGTGAATTGGATGAAATTGACCCCAGCAATTGGCTGACTTTGACTCCACCAGATTTCTTTTTATGGGGATATGTAAAGGGACAGTTTATAACACACTTCCACACACAAGATATAAAGGAACGTAAGAGAAGCTTCTCTGTAATTGGCAAATGCTGAAGGTTTCAAAAAAGATTAGGTTTATGTTTAGATTTAGAGTCAGGCGGTAGTCATTTTGAACATTCACTATAAGCTGTTATTTTGTTTTATTTCCATTTCTTTTTTTATTTAAACGAGTCCACAATATTTAAAATTTTAGTAAAATGTTGTTTATTACCCGAAAATAAGTTTTTTATAAGAACCTGAACAGTTACTCTATAGGTAAAAATTAAATTCTGCAACTGTTGGTGTTCCATTTGAAATAAACAAATTATTATGGTTAAAACTTGTAATTATTTAGTCACACTTTAGACATGTATACGTTATTCAATTTTACAAGTACGACACAAAACCTATTCAGTTAGTAGTACTCGAGTCAAATTTAGTCTTAAAAGCAGGTATAAAAATTAAGGATTCAAACGTGTCAAGTTGGTACTATAAAAATATTTTCACAAAATACGAAATATTTAAAAACTTTCAGGTTTGAACTCACTTTTATTTTGATCGAAAATGTAAAAAATATTAAATATTTAGTTTGAAAATACAACTTTGATATGTTTCATGCATTTAAAACACCTTGTAGATCGTGAGTATAAAAAAGTATCTAGTCCACAAAAAACTAAACTTAAAATCAGAAAATATACCCATACTCTTCGTGTCGTATAACGAATAGCCCTTATAGTTTCTCTTACAATTTTATTATACCAGCATTTCGGATGCTATAATGTTTAGCAAAGGACTATAACTAACTTTGTTGTTAAAACTCAAGGGGCACTAAAACTACTGAGACTTAAATCTATATTCTATAGGTCGAAATAAATCGATTAGACTCCGCTTATGTATACATTATATAATGTATACAAAGGAAAAAACTGTTGAGTCGTACAAAATTGGGCAAGGGTTAAATATAGTACCATCACTTTGTAAATAATTTTCCTAAGAATGGTTATAAGATTCTAGAATTTTAACGGTAGAAGATACTATTTTTTATTTTTTAACTCTTGCAAAAACTATATTCTGCATAGATTTGAAGAGGAAAGTTTTTTTTTACCAACATTGGTAATGAAGATTATTAGTACAAATTTATTTGTAAACCAAGTGGACCCAAGAACAGCACTTTATTACAAATGTTCACTGAGATCTCCACTTTAATTACTGTAACAAACGTCATTAAAAGGTGGTTCTACGGACAATCATCTACAAATAAAAGTGCAAAATGAGGTGGTACACCATCGTGCATAAAATCATGTTTAGACGTAAATTAATTGCACTCTTCTAATAATTCTAGCCAATTTCAGACAAAACTAATCTATACGACAAAACAATCGGAATGGTCCAACCATAAAATTGCTAATGATGATTAATCTTCTAGTACTGATCTCAGAATTGTTGTTTTTAAATAACTGTATACTCACTGACAAACTGTACATTTTAAGTAATGTATGTCCAACGGGCTTATTTTTGTATTTTAAAATACGTGGTAGCAACATGTTCTAGCAGTTTTGGGGCACCCTGTAGATGAACTATAATAATTATTTAAAAAAATCAGTTAGTGTCATAACAATAGGTTTGTGCTTTAAGCCAAAACAGTACGTTTTTGGTTCTATGATTATAATCATATTCGAAAAAATTAAATTACCTATGTGAAGTTAGCCATAAAAATGAATTTTCCAGTAACCCCTATGTAAATATTATCTATATTGGGTTAAATGTTTATAACCACTAAAACAACAATTAATCAACACAAACTATTTTTATTTTAACATTAGTTTATAAAGAAATTGTTTAAACAAATTTGCAAAGTACACTTATTTCTATCGAATTTTAAGGTGTCTACGTGGTTTGCTTTATTATAGAAAATTTAGCAATAAATAGTTTTTAATATTATAAACAACATATCCAAGAATAAAATGCTAATATTTTTAAAACAAAAATATTTGATCTCAAAATTACGGTTATAGTCTAAACGTAGAGTACGATCGAAGGTGAAATTTTAACGTGTTGGCGTAGATCAATTTTTAGGCAAATTCAATGAACAGTTTTTATAATTGTAGGATTCTTATTACGTTGCATATATATGATTTTTCTTAATTTAGGTGAAACAACAACAAATTAAAAAAATTAAAGCTTGCTTCCTAAATTAAAGAAAAATCATATATATGCAACGTATTAATGAAGAATCCTACAACTACAACAAGTAAATCAAATAGGTGATTGATTTCAAACCTTTTCACTTCGATAGCAAATAAGAAAAAACTCAAGAAATGAATATTTCAACACCCACATCCTTCAAGATACCAAAATAAATTTACAGAACTACGTAAAAACATGCTTTCAAAATTTATATATTATATACTGAAGAAACAAATGTAACTTTGCGAAACGTTTAAAATATAATTAAAAAAAAAAAAATTTAATGCTTGCAATTGTCGCATGCTATTTAAAAATCGTTGTTGTTTTTCACCTGAATTAAAGAAAATAGTTTTTATAATTCATATCAAAGACCAAAATGGAAATATTTTTTAAATCGAAAATATTTGATCCCAAAATTTCCTAACTTTACCACCCTTATCTCATTTCCCAAAAAAAGTTCCACTTTCTGTAAAATGACTGTACTATACGGCTACGTGCGACACTATTAGTCAATACGTGAAGTATCAAGGATATAATATGTGCACGGTTTGCAAATGCTGGATCACAAAATTGATTCAAAAGTGGAAAAAGATAGAAAAGCAAAGGGAAGAATAAGCATGAGAGTAAACAAAAAGACTAAGATGTTAAAGGTTGAAAGAATAAGAGTTTTCACATAGGTTAAGTTTTTCAGAAAGGTAGAAACTTGTTGTTATTAATGTTTTATTCGAATCTTTGTTTCATGTTTCATTTATTGCAATGACTAACCTAATATTACCCAACATTTTGATTGAAAATGGATTTTTGAAGTTTTAATAATTTGAAATTTTGTACCAACAAAAATGTTTCAAAAAATTGATAGTATCCTTATGTGTCTGAGGTCATTAAAATAAAATAATTACTTCATGGGATATCATACAAGCACATACAAATAAATCTCTGAATACTTGGGTGTTAAAACACCATCATGTTGAAACCAAAAATCTTCATAATCTTTTTCAACAGATTTTATCGATGAAAAATCACTCAAGAATTTCATAGGTAACTTAATCTAATATGTATTAAATTTATTTATATAAATTACATATATTAAAACAAAGTAGATTTTTAGAAGTACAAAATATCTTGACTCCGAAATCTACACATTGTGGTGCTCTAATTTATTACATTATTTATGTGGAAAAAATGAGCCAATACATTATGTCTATTGCACTTATCGTGTAGTTAACTGGAAACTAATTTTTAAACTTAGACCATTACCATAAACGAACAAGCATTTGCAATATTTTAACGCGACTATGGTTAGATAAAATCTTGCAAACACGTAATCTTTAACGATTTCTAGTTGACCCTAAAGCAACCAACATTCAACCAATACAAAAATAAGCAAATTTTATCATTAAAAGACAAACGTTCATAGCAGTTTCATGCGTAGAATTTAGAAAGTACCTTTCTTCTAAAAATATTTTATATACAAGGTGGTTGAAAAAGTTTTTAAGATAAATTTAAATATGCGGTTTAAATTTAAACCTTAATGACCCTGTATAAAGAAACATAACGCCAAAGACGTAAGATACGAGTTCTGAGCTTTGAGAAAATGTTAAGAAATTTAATTATTGCTTGAAAACTTTAACGAAATAACAATAAAAATTATAACAATTTATCTTATTACCTTGTTAAATTTAATTTTTGCAAAATCGTCTCAACACAAACTATACAAAATTTATATACACCCGCGACCGTTAGATACCGGAATACAACTAAAATACTTTAGCATCTGATTTTTGCATTATTGCTAAACGTCACAAACAAATAACTTTCTTTGTTATCGTACTTGGATTTTTCCATTAATTTAACAGGATTAACAGCTTTTAAATTCGTGTTATGTCTTGATTTACATTCATTATCGTGTGACGTATGCAAATTGTTTTGATTACATTAAATAAATTCTGCATATATTCTGTAAAATGGTTAACGTTTCTACATTGAAAATCGCTTGAACACGGCGATTTATATTTTACAATGTTTACCTAAACATGCGATTCTCAACCCTAAGCATCCGAATCCGAAACTTTAAAATTCAAATATTAAAGTGTTATTATTTTTTTAATCGGCTCAGTAATCAATAAAAATGTATTGCTGTTAATGCACTATTCGAGCGACAAAAACTGTTATACAGGCAGCATATAGTGCTTGTTGGTGTACAAATACTAGAATTCAATAGAAATGGGGTCGTAAAAGTGGCAATATTCGACAATATTGCTGTTTATCAAATAGAAATTATTGACAGCATTTAGATAAGTAGATAATAAGAATGACACATTCTGAAACTAAAAGAATCGAAATTCTAATGATAATCGAAATTATTTTGTAGATTTTATGTGTTGCTACAGTAATCATCATTGAAACTTTCATCCCTTGGGATTTTGTTTGTTTAATTTGCTTGTATTTAATTATGTTTAATATTTATATAATATACAGGCTGTTTCACGACGAGCTTACACTATCTATATATTGGGAACTACTCATACGATTTTTATTAAAATTTACATAAATGGATAACAAGCTATGGCAAATTTATGGAAAATATTTTGACAGACGTCATTTCCGGTTATACCGGAAGTAAACAACTACTTTGTTATTTAAAATAGAACACCCTATTATTAACTTTTGGATTCTACGTTCAATTTAATGTCACTTTGTGCAGAATACCCTATACCTAAAAGTTATACTTTTTGAGATATTCATTTTTTCAATGGAAAATTGACAGGTGCAGACCTAAATATTGAAAATTCTGTCTGAACATTCCTAACACCAAATAAAAATTATTTGATCGGGTTAATTAGTAGGAAGATCGAGGTAATTAGTGACAAGTCGAAAACTGCCTTTATTATACAAGGTTCTTAAAAGTGATGAAAAGTTCAACTTCAGAAATGTCAAATATCTTCATTTTTTTAAATGAAACTACCATATTTTTATTCATTCATGTAATTCTACCGAAAAACAAGAGGAGTTTATGTTCACTTCCCTATAACCAAACTTAAACGTTTTTGAGATATTAACATGTATTTAAAAATTTTAATTATTTCTGCCGTATTGTTGCTTATTATAAGTAGGCCGTATTTTTGTATGTATGTAATTTCACATACGTAAATTACAAGAACTTATAACAAGTGCTCAAAATTAAGTCCGTGAACCTTCAAGCATTTATGAACCCTTCTTATTACACCTTCGTTTGTTGCACGCCTGATCATTGTTGCAGGGAGAGAATTAAATGCATTGCGAACTCTAAGTTTACAATCTTCCTTTGTTGTAAGTGGATGGGAATACACTTCATTTTTTGTAGCCCCATATAAAAATCTAAAGGTGTTATGTCTGGTGAACGAGGAGGCCACCGAAAAGGACCATTGTTAGCTATCCATCTATCGTCAAACGTCTCACCTAAAATTGGTTTACCATTCTGGAACAGTGAGAAGGTCCTCCATCGTAAAGAAAAATATTTTTCCAAAATCTTGCGGTGGTAAACGATATAAATAATTTGTTTTTAATTCTCTCAATATGTCGAGATATCTTTGACCTATAAAATAGCTTATAGAAAATAAAAAATTATGTTACCACAGTTCCTAACCATTTAAGTTCCCATCATAGTAGTGGAGAGCTACAACCTGGTTATCTCTGATCGCACAAAAGACATTAAAGTCCCATCGGTCTTGAAAACCACGTACTCTTGTTAGTGTTGATTTTCTTCGCCCAGTAATGCGAATTGTGCCTGTTAAACATTCCGTTTTTGTAAATTTTGATTCGTCGCACCATATAATATTCTTAAATATTCATTATCTTCTTTGACATTTTATCAACACAAATTCTGCTAACTATTCGCTTATTATAGTCTGTTTCCTTTAAACTTTGAACTAAGTTAAAAGAATAGGGATGAAACATATGTTTTTTAAAATTCGTTGGATAGATATCATTGGTACACCTAAATCTCTGGCACCACAACGTAATGATGCTTCGGGATAAGCAGCATAGTATCCAAGAATATTAATTTCATTGTCATTATTATCAACAACAGGCTTCTTTCTTAACTTTTGCTTGAAAACAACCAAATTGTGTTAAATTGTTTAGTATTCTCTTTGCTGTGTCACGGTGGGTCGTGGTCGATCTGGATATCGTGTAGCAAATAAAGCACATGTTCTATTAATAACTCTATGACATTCACCATGTATTAAAAGTAAATTTAGATAATCTTCATTGTTTAGTTCCAAACGAGCCATTTCTATCACTTTATAAAGAAGCGATTAACCACAAATAATGACATTTAATACTATTTAAATATGACAGCTACATTCACAGCCTGCTAAAATAATATAAATAACATTTATAATAAGCAACAATACGGCAGAAATAATTAAAATTTTAAATACATGTTAATATCTCAAAACGTTTAAGTTTGGTTATAGGAAGTGAACATAAACTCCTCTTGTTTTTTCCCGTAGAATTACATGAATGAATAAAATTATGGTAGTTTCATTTAAAAAAATGAAGATATTTGACATTTCTGAAGTTGAACTTTTCATCACTTTTAAGAACCCTGTATATAAAAAAGCAGTTTTCGACTTGTCACCATGTACCTCGATCTTCCTACTAATTAACCCTACAAGATAATTTTTATTTGGTGTTGGGGATGTTCACACACAATTTTTAATATTTAGGTCGGCACCTGTCAATTTTCCATTAAAAAATGAATATCTCGAAAAGTATAACTTCTAGTATAGAACATTCTACACAAAGAGACATTAAAATCGAACGTAGAATCCGAAAAGTTAATATACCAGGCGTTCTATTTAAAATAACAAAGTTACTGTTTACTTCCGGTATAACCCACGTCTGTCAAAATATTTTCCATAAATTTGCCATAGCTTGTTATCCATTTATAAAATTTTTATAAAAATCGTATGAGTAGTTCCAATATATAGATAGTGTAAGCCTCGTCGAAACAGCCTGTATATTATATAACATAAAAACATAATTAAATACAAAGCAAATTAAACAAACAAAACCAAGGGATGAAACAATGATGATTACTGTAGCAACACATAAAAATCTACAAAATAATTTTACCTATAAATCGATTATCATTAGAATTTCGATTCTTTTAGTTTCAGAATGTCATTCTTATTATCTACTTATCTAATGTTGTCAATAATTTCTATTTGATAAAGAGCAATATTGCCGAATACGCCACTTTTTTTAGAACTCCATTTCTCTATTGAATTCCCAGTATTTGTAATCAAAAGCACTATATGCTCTTAAATTTTTATTTTAACAATTAGTTGTGGTTTTTAAATACTTTCTGAGAAACTCTGCATGTAGTACATCTATTCTGAGAATTCAACCGTGTCCAAATCATACCCACAGTTGCCAGTGTTTGTGAAACACCAGAGCGAAGACTGAAAATCGAAAACAGAACAAAACGAAAACTTTAAGATCGATAATATGTGTCGTTGTCAAAACTCATTGCTCGATTTGGCGGTTCGAATTTCAACATACACGGAAAAAAGAAATAATTAGTGGTAAGCAGATAGTTGACCCATTCTAAACATTTTACATGAGAATTGTATACGTATTCATATGTGATATGATGATTTAGTAAACAACTAAAATTTCTGTCGTGGTAATCAACAATTAACCCTCAGTACTGTGTAGAAAAGAGATTCAAAATTGCTTAAAACGTTAACTCAAACACGAGTAACCGGAGTATCTATTTCAGTCAGGATGATGACAGTTTATTCATTAACACAGTGTTCGGTTAAAGCTTTTTGGGCAGTTTTTGGCTCTTTTTCACACTTGTTAATATTATTTGATATATAGAGTATGTCAGAAAAATATGACTTCATCAAATATATTTTTTATTTTATTATCAATCTATAATTATAATTCAAAATTTTTTTCTGAAGCTTATTTTTTGATGTTCTCATTGTTCGTACCTTTTTAAAGAATCATCAAATTCAGAAGTGGTATCAGCATCAGTCCTTTGGGATCATTTTCAACATTTATAACAAACTTTTCGAATTGCCTCATACGAGAAAGAAGCATTATTCAGCTATGACTTTATATATTTGGAATATTTGCTTAGATTTGTTAATTGAGAAAAGGCCTGTGAAAATTGTGTACTTCGTTAATTCACATTGTAGTTTTTTTTGTCATTGTCATTAACTGAGGTTATGATTAAGAAATTATTTGTTATACTCATTTGGTTCCACTATCTTTGGCAATGCTCTATATTAGTTACCATATGAAGAAATAGTAGTCATGCAAAACCTGTATCAGCTGATACATTTAGTTGCAGCAACTACTTAAATAATACCTATTGTGTCAACCATATGTTTTTTTTGTATAAGAATTGACCAGTAAAAGTTTAACGCTGTGGTCCCATTGAAGTTTTCTGAAATATGTTTTTATTTCTATACTTATCGTTGTTATGAAAGAAAAATTTGGTTCAGTTCTCTATTGCACCCTCTTTCTGATACAGTGCAAGTAAGGTACAGAGCCTTCACTGAGTTAACTGTTTTTCTTATTTACTGTCAGTCTTCTTCGCCATGACATCTAAGTTCACGTCTTAATCCTTTTCGCTTTTTGATCTGTGAAAATATTACACTTCTCAACTTATTTTTTTTTAAGAAATTTACTTTTCATTGTACTATTTTAATAATACATTGTCTCACTATTCTGTTCATTGTAATTGTATTTTTCGATATTTTATATTGCTTTTCTATTTTCATTTCATACTGTTTTATATTTTCGTTTTTAGTTTTGTTTCAATATTTTCATAGTTTTTCATCGCTTCCTCATATCGTTTAAACATTTTAAATCCACATTTCATTCGTCACTTTATTTTTCTTCTCTCGTCACTAGATCTTTGATTTCTATATTTTCTCTGTTTATTTTTTTTTTTTGCTCACTTGGAACCATAATTCTGTTGGGATGCAGTCACAAAAACGGTTCATTGAAAAATACTTTAATGATACATTTGCCCTAATTCTTATTAAACAACGACGACTATAGTTTCGATGCTACCTTGTTGCTCGTTATCAAGTCTGAAAACTGTAGATATGTAATTAAAGGAACTTGTTAGATTCGCACACATCCGACTTTGAAATCTAAAGTTGGTGCAGTTTCACGATCAACATTTGTTACATTTCACAAAAATGGTCTCGATAACATGGGTTCCTCAACTATACTCAATAAGTTAATAACAATTTTTTGTGCTTTTAAAATAATTTAAACTAATACACACTTATCATGATTCTCTCAAAAATTCAAAAAATAATAAATTATTAATATACGCAATATTTAAAAGCATAAAGCAAATAAAAGATAGCTATGTATACATATTTTAATAAAATTATTTATTTTGAAATTACCTATAGTTAATGGTTACTACTACTATTGCATAATAAACCGTGACAAGTGTGGTATGATTAAATTTATTTTTCAAAGGCTACCAAATAATGTGTTATTATATAGATTGTCTCATTTGGAAAAATAAGTTGAGATTACGTGACCGATGAGAAAACCGTTTTTTATAGTAAATGTAAGACTGTGAGAGTAGTGGGATACCCTAAAATATATTTAAACTTATTTCAGATGCGAAATGCACCAGCAAAGCAAATGAAGTCTGGGACGCAGAGAAAGTGAAACAAAATTATTTATTGTAATGGGAAAAATAGAGCTTTGAATACCTGAATTCACAATTTAAAAAGAAAGACATGCAATACACGAGTGTCAAGTCAAATAGACATCCTATATTTTTTACAAGACCAAGAAAGTTGCCGATAGGCACATATTAAAAATTTGGAGCAAAACTGTTACTTTAGCAAACCGAGAAAAATGGTGTCAAGAGCAATATGTTACACGGAATATAAATATAAAATGTTGTCAGATGTTCAAGATCGTAAAAGATTTATGTTATTTTCGATTGATTAAAATACAATTTATAGCTTACTGGTATGGGTGGTGCTTAGTTTAATCATTACTCACTTACAAACAGTTTAAAAGGTGTTCAAAGACTAGTTTTTGTTGTATTTGGCTAAACTCACCGTAAGTTAGTTCTTTGTCTTTTGTACTTGAATGCACTTAGAAGTTGCTAAAGCTAACTATATTATTTGTATAAATTACTTATTATTAAGAGACTACCAGCTAAATTACGTGACGACATTATAGAATTTTACTCATCTTTTATGATTAATGCCAAAGATCTGTTACCCAGGTATCAGCAGCCTGTCGGCTTTGCTTCTTCAGCAGGTGGCGCCTGTTAATATCAGCGAAGCCTATTTTCAATCCTAAGGACCCCCTGCCGCACGACGCCGGGGAAGCTGTGTTTCTACCTAAATAATATATTTTCTACAAACCTAATATGCTTAGTTTCAGAGCTGTCGTGTACAGCTGGTCAAACAACTTGGTGAAAGAGGAAGAATGGAGCCATAATTTGTTGCTATAATGGTGCCGCATGACATGGTATTCACCAAAATAAACAGTACCGAAACAGGTGCATGTGGAGTTGTTTATGTAATATGGGCCAGGATTTAAAACATATTTGACTTAATTGTATTCACAGCCGAGCGTAGAATTCACAATGGAAAAAGTTTTGTTTGTAGAGCATTATTTTTATTATTTTGTGTTTATTTTGGCGGATACTGTATGTTACTCACCACGCCATAGTTTTTCTCAGAGCTTAAATGACAGCACGTTGGAAAACATAGTTGCTCAAAATCACTCGAATCATATACCTGGCTTTTCAATTGGGATTAAGTTGTTAACTATTGCACACACATATAGTGTTGTGTAATGTTTGTTACTTGTAATAGTCGGCAAGGGGAAAATCTGTATTTTTGAATATAAAGATATTGAAATTAGCACTTTAACATAAAATTGCAACACATGGCTTACAAGTCTGTATTTTTACATTTTATAGACCATCAGAGTAAAACCTTAAATAAAAATTGTAGCGGACAAAGCGAAAAGTTCAGAATATTCCATTAAAAGTAAAATAAAGACAGTTAAAAGAAAAGTTTAGAAGGAAATGAGTGTGTAGAAGTCTGAGAGCCAGTTACGGAGATGATGACTTGATGATACGGATGTTGATGTTAGAGATAGATGCTTGATCCGAGTAAAAGGACAAATAGCTTCAATGTTCAATAGCTAATGGGCTTAAGCATGGTTGTAGTATGACCACAGAAGTACAACAGGTGTTTTAATCTAAGTTGTTGCTCTACATCAATTTTACAGTACTCTTGTGGAAGCTCATTTATACCTTTGAACCAGCAACGTGTTGGTTATTTTTTTAATTGCCTACATAAAAACACATTGTTTCATTACTCCAAAGTATATCTAGTTATAAAAATACTTATTTACCTTTCGACTGTGAGCGAAAACATCGAATGTGAGAGTTATGATTTTTGACAGAATTTGGTGAAATCACACTCTGCTTCACGTTGTGATCAGCCTAGGAATCTGGATCCGGGAGACCAATAGAGAGGCCGATCGAAGAATTTTATGATTGATGGTTACATGGTACTGATAACATAAAAATCAATTTGTCTACATAAGTGCCACACTGGCCACGACATAGATGCGATGTTTCCTTTTTGAATGCCAGATAGAAGTCATCTCTCACAACCTCGGAGATCATCGTGCCATACAAATAATTAGCTCACGTTTATCTTGAACTTTACTTGTTTTTTAAGTTTAAACATTTTCAAAGTCTTCTGCTAAAGTTAGATGAGACATGTGGTGAACTTTAATTTCAATACAACATGTTTCTATTGTTTGAATGTTACAAAGAAATTGTGTTCTTTTTTTTACTTTGATTATTAAAATTAAAAACGTACTTTTTCTCTACTAACTGTTTAATCATTTTTGCTTTCAAATTACATATTAGATCGCGTAATGCAACATATAGATCAAGAAAGTAGTATGGAAGTTCGAACTCGTCACGACAAAATTACGGTGTAAATGATGTAAAGCCAAATTAGCTCTGTAAAATTCTAGTAGTTTACAAACTATTAGTATTTAGCAAGCCAAATAATATAGCTTTTAGAACTTTTCAAAAGATATCCTGATTTATGTGAGTATGTCCAAAATGTTACTATATTTATTAAAGCCGACACGTCTAAGCGGATTATTAGACATAAAAAAATAAATGCCTATTCGATCTCCAGCTGGAAATGCCTGAGATACGGATAAGTTCTGTACATGGGTGTCAAATTACGTTCAATTTTCGAATCGCCTGCTGCACAGTCTTATACTGTCGACGCTTTGAGTTAGTCCCCAACTTTCGTAACACGCAAAAGTTGGTCTCATTTACTCAAATATTATATAAATACGGATACGTATTGATTAAAACAATGGGCTTGTGTGAGCCACCCGCATGGAAGGTTTAGGTCACTCTTTAAATCAAATCACAACATAAGAGGCCGATTGAATAAATAATTTACACTTTCATTACACATTTTTTCATAATTAATCTCAGTCGAATTTGCTTTATATGTTGGGCCAAATAAGGTGTTTATAATTCGAAGCAGAACGATAACAAAATTTACCGCCAAAATTTTGCTTAAAACCCCTGCATATAAAAATACCTTCATCTCGTAAATTGTTAAAATTCTTTTAGCAACGCCTTATGGAAAATTGATGTATACATAATTATTATCACAATTTTATGTATACAAAAGTTTGTTACGTTAACTTTTTGCTAACATTTATTACTATTTTACTATGGTAATTATGTACGATTTTATGACGGTGATTTAAACAGCCAAACATTTCTTTACTGTTCCAGTAAATGATTCACGTGAACGACGTGTTAATAACGTATGTTTCTCGTGATATTTAGTGATATATCATATTTCTAACGTAAGAATCACGTGTTTAATACGTCATATTTTAAGTCTGAAGTCTATTTAACGTCATTTAGTATTCATTGCTTAAGTGGTGTGTTCAACTATTAATATTATTGTTGATTATTGTTGATTATAATTAAACGTTAGATTTACCAACTTATTGACGTTAATTTGTTAGATATTTTATAAAAATACTTCAAATTTCTTTGCTACGCAGGTGATAGATGTCGGAGACATAACAAAGCAAAGACATCGTACATGTTTGTTAAAATGTTTAAACATTCATTCCTTTAGCAATTCATGAGTAAACACTGTAACATAACACGGGAAGCTTGTGGCAATTTACATCAATACGCCTCTGACAGTCATAACTCACACAGTACCTGTAAAATCTCTTTTCAAAAATATTTAAAAGTACATAGATTTTATTTTCTGATACGAAAACCATTTACTTGTTAAACAGCAGTAACAAGTCATCGAGTTCTTGCTTTAGGCAAACACGTTTTTGTTACCGTTTTCTTCAGTTGTTGAGATTTCAATGCAGCAGTCTAAGTGTCCAGTGCCGAAGATTTTGCAAATAGTCTTCAGTTTATCTTTTATATGATAGGGTGTGTCACACTGGCCGAGGTCTGGCGCCCACTCATTTAAATTGAATATCACGGACAATATATAGGTGTTAAAAGGCGAGGTATCAAAGCCATGTTTTTTTCATGCAACACCTCATGGACGACGATTTTGGCTCTCTATAAAATATGTCCAGTTTCCTTTCGTTGTCACCATTACCTTTGCACATAAATTTCATAAATTGTCACAGAATGCAGAAACTGAAAATATATAATATATAAATGTTCTCATTTGAAATACATGTTGTTGCAATTTCAATGATATAACGTGCTGTAATGTTAAAATACTTTTAAATTGATAGATCAGGGCTTGGTCCTAAATCAGTTTTAGGTGGCTTTTCATAAGCTCATTCTTTCGTAAATGACATTCTGCAACATTAGTTTGGATGCATGAATTTCAGTAGGCTCAATTTTTCATTATTAGGATATTACATATTATTTTATTAACTGCATGTTTACTGTACTGCGAATATTTTGCTTAAAATAAATCCATAATGTTGTAATATATATTAGTTCAGTACCATATATTAAGTTTCACGCACATCAATTGTTTCTGTGTAATTGTTCGCAGTGTACCGCACGCCTCATCACCTGCCTTCTCACATTCAAAACCGTGTCGGGGACCTGTAAGAGCTGGCTTAATATACGCTTACAGAACATTAATATACCGAATTTACATGTTAACCATTCGTGTTTTATAGAAAAAGAGACCACAAAAACTTTGTGTTCAGGCTTGTTAAACATAAAACTGTCAGATAGTTCTGAGGTGGTAGTGGCTTATAAACAGATTTTAAAATTATAAACAAAGTATGTTCTTAAATGCCGTAATTGTGCTAACTATAGTTCATATAAATTAAAATTACAAATGAAGAAATAGAGAGCAATGAACAATATAAAATAGTTTTTCTAGAATATCATAAACAGTTTACCAACACAGCAAAGACATATCAGTCAGTAATAGTACGTTAATGACTGGGGTTATTAAAGAACATGAAAATGTGCTGTAGTACCAACCGAAAGTGTGCCAGTATTGCAAAAACTAGTGTCAAATTTCAGAAAAATCCAAAACAGAAAATGAAAGGGCTTATCTACATAAAATAATTTCATAGAATATGGTGCCAGCAAATGTTTTTATTTTTGAAACGCTATCATCAAGCAAACAACATTTCTATTTAAAGAATTTGCATTTTGATTTAATTAAAATACTTAGAGCTTCAAACAACATTTATTGAATAATGACCGTGTTGACAAACATGTGGCGAAAATGTGCTTGTTTCTGCAGTGAACGCGGTTTATAGCTTGGGAACAATCGATGAGTCTGATTGTAGCCTGCATGAATGCACAGCATTACCAAATTACCAGTCTCCAGAAGGTCTGCAGAGGTATTTAAAAATCGCAGTGCTTCAAGACTTCCTGTGATGTTATCCATGCTCATAAACATGTATCGGGAGGGTTACTTCAGAATTTACTTTTCCTTCATTGTCTCATAGCCTACAAACACCAGAGGCCAAAAGTTATAAAAGTACGTTTGTACTGATGTTCTGTAATGTAATATGTACAACAAACAATATACAGGGTAGTCTGTAATAAAATTTTGTCATATTTCTGAGAATGAATAAAGAATTTCAGTTTGCTTCCAAAACAGCTGTTTCTCAGATATAGGTGGTAAGCTTGTAGCCAAAATGCCAGTATTTTGTGAATAGTGAGTGCTTGAGAGTTGCTAGGCACATACCCTGCTGCTGGGAATTACTGTGTTGTTCAAGCTCAAATGGCTTACTCGCAGAAATGATAGAGATGCTGTTAGTTTTGCAGTTATTCAGAGTCGCAAAGCGTTAGGCGCATAAAATTTCAAATCTAGCTTGAAATATGAACTGTATACAGATGTAAAGTCCATTGCACGAAATGCTAAGAGTACCTGGTTTTTTACGTCACCTGTAGCCATGTGCCACGTGATTTCCAAAGCTAAAGAGATACCAATGATGTAGCATTTTGAGTTTATCATTCTCTGTGTGTCTTTCTTATTTCATTAGTTCATTTTTGCAAGAAATAAATTGTGGTCAATAACAGGGTAATAAATTGCTTTTTTGTAACATCCTACCATACATTTTCTGCATCCTCAAAATCCTTTGAGACAGACTTAGCTGAAAAATTTTCATACATTTCAAAAATAAAAAATCGTTTATTTTGAAATGTATGAAAATTTTTCAAAGAATTACTTCAAAATTTATGTCTGGAGGTTTTGGGATGCGAAATGTATGGGTAAGTGTTACAAAAAAGTAATTTATTACCTACAATTTATTTATTACAATTTAATTTATTACAATTTTATTTACAAAAATGAATCTAGGTAAGATTTTAAGAAAAGATTTTTGAAAATTCAATGGTGAACAATTTATCTAATAAAAATACTACATAAATTTAATTATCATAAACTTTTAGTAACTGTTCAAAATGACCTCCGTCAACATAAGTACAGAGATTAATACGACGTAAAAAGTTCAAATTTACTCTTCTTAGCATTTCCGCGTCATTCTTTAATACGTTGACTGCATCCTGAATTCTTCTCCACAGTTCCTCTTCACTTCCGATTTGGAAATTTCTCTCTGTATACCCTAACACTTTTGCGGCCATTTCCTGAACAATACCCAAAAACTAACAGCATCTCCGTCATTTCTGCAGAGGTAAACATTTCAGCCATTTTGACAGACAACTGAAATAAATTCAAACAATTTAAAGTTATTAATGCCTAGCAACTCTCAAACACTTTCACACAAATTCCACAAAATATAAACGATTTTTATTTTTAAACTTTACCACCCTGTATCTAGGAAACAAAGCAATTTTGGAATAAGGTAAATTTGCTTAAATCGGTTTATTTCTGACCTCAGGAATATGTGGTAGGATTTTGTACAGACCTTTTAGAGACACCCTGTATATTTGTTTATTTATTTTATATTACATTTACAAATTTATCAATTACAAACATTACTTTTTATAACTTTTATCTAATTGTTTGTAGGTATGGTTGTCTCATTGAGGGAAAAGTAAAAATTCTGAAATGCCCTCCGATTTTGTATTTTGTAATTTCTTTCTCATAATGATTGGATGCTATCTAAGGAAGTCGTTTAGAGTTTTTGTGATTTTTTAAATACCTCTACCGTTTTCTAGATTTATTTTCTTCAGACTCGTCCAATACGTTTGTTAATCTGGTTACATTTCATGCACAGGTGAGAACATTAGTTTCAATGGTTGATTTCCAAAGCTATAAATTGCGATTCCACTTGCTTAAAACTACAGAGTAAACATTTTTCATACAAAATGGTACAATATTTACAGTCATTATTCAATAAATATTTGTTTTGGGAGGAGCATGTTGTTGTGCTGATGGTTGCTCAGTGTCCAGTTTTTTGGGTCATCAAGTGTAAGTTCTTTCAATTTGGAGATATTTGTTTTGCTTGATGATAACGTTTTTATTTCAAAAATCAAAAACTATTTGCTAACCATATTCTATGGAAATTAATTCCCACATATCGTAGATAAACCACTTTCCAAATTTTTCTGTTTTAATAGTTTTTTCTGAAATTTTATTTTTAGTTTTGCAATACTTTATCTTTACTTTCAGTTGATACTCTACAGCACAGTTTTTTCATGTTCTTTAATGCTAGTCGATTCTTTTGTACTTTGATATTTTTTGATAATTATGAAACATGTGCTCAATTTCTATCGCACTTGCTACGCTTTATTGGTTAATTCAGAGAAATCTTCTGTTTATGATTCATTTCTAGAGAAAATTTCATTTTTTTTAACTTTTTGTTTTTTGACCTTTATGGTGTTTCTAAGCGTTTCTCTTTCGCTGTTTGGTAATTTTTCAATTTATGCTAATTACATAGTTCAGCACAATTTTAGGCATTTTGTAAAAATAGACGCGCTTTTGTTCACTTTTGGATATAGTTTTCAAATCTGTTTATAAAATTTTTCTACCACGCGCAGGTTTGAAGTTATACGTTGGTTTGTTTAACAAAATACAATTTTTTTCGTTTTTATTTGGTGTATATCTTTTCTATAAAACAGATAGTTGGCTTTAGTGTACATAAATTGAATCTGTGTTATCTAATAAGCGTATATTAAATTGCCTTCTACAGGGTGTCCCATTTTTGATGGTTTTTGGGGGTATCTTGAAAACAGGTAATCGTAGAACGATGCAGTTTTCACGAACCTGGGCTACCTTTTCTAGAAACAATTGATGGTGCATTCGAAACTTTTGTAGCTCTCTTGGTTGCTGAACTATTATATATTACAACGTATAGTTTATTTTAAGCAAAATATTCGCAATTTAGTTTTTTTATTAAACATGCGGTTTAATAAAATAATAAAATAATATGCTCTAATATTTTAATGAAAAAATTCGACCTACTTATTTTCTTTGTTTGCAAATTCCTTGCATCAAAGTAAGTATACAGGGTGTGTCACGATGATGGTTCGTTAGACGTTTACGGAAAATTAGACATAGAATTTTTCTAAAAATTTGGTTACTTGCACAGTTGGCCCTGATCTATCAATTTAAAATATTTTTAACGTTGCAGCGTTGCCGCTCATTTGGAAATTTAGCAACAACTTTAATATTTCAAATGAGACATTTTGTATATTATTATATTTTCAGTTTCTGCATTAAATTTGTGACGGATTTTTATGGAGGTACTATGTACCCAAAATTGATAGTGATACTTGAAGAAACTGGACCTTATTTTTTTGGATAGAAATTAAAATCGTCGTCAAATACAGGGTGTTGCATAAGAAAACATAACTTTGATGCCTCACTCGTTTTTGAAACACCCTATATATTTAATTATTAACCTACGTGATATTCCGTTTAAATAAATTTGAAATTAAAAAGACGTAGACGTGAAACTCCGTGGCGTTAGTGGTGGCACACCCTGTATATAAAAGATAAACTAGAAGATGTTTGCAAAATGCTAAAACTTCAACACTGGACACCCAAGATTTGCTGCATTACATGCAAAATCAACCTTCAAAAATGAAACCAATTAACAAAATGTCGTTTGCTTACCACATAGAATATAAAGAACTTGATGACTGTTACCTTTGTTTAACAAATATAAATGGTTTTTCATCCAAAAATAAAATCTATGTACTTAAAATGGTTTTGAAAAGTTTTTTACAAGATTTTATTGTAGAAGTTGAGTTAATATATTTGTCAAATTGTTGTTGTAAGATTGCCACAAAAACGTGTTAAGTGTGGAAATTTTGAAAATTGTTTTACTCATGAAAATTTATAAAGATGGACATTTTTAAACATTTTAACGTGGACAAAACATAATATAACCGCACGTGTAAGAAACGTTATGATGTCTCCGACATCTACTTTTTTAAAGCTACAAGTAATTACCTGCGTAGCCCAAAAAAGTAAATTGTTTTTTATAAATATCTGTAAATTAACGTCAATAAGTTGGGTAAATCTAACGTTTTAATTATAATAATAATAATAATAATAATAATAAAAGTTAATTTTACCACTTAAACGACACGTGTGTGGATACTAAATGACGTTAAATAGATGACTAAAATATGACGTATTAAACACGTGATTCTTACGTTAAGTAAAATTAAGTTGAATATATCACCTAAATATCACATGATGCTTTTAACGTGAAACATACGTTATTAACACGTCAATTCAACGTGGATGCGTTTACTGGGAACGAATAAAAATGTTTAATGTGGTTAAAGTCACCGTCCAGGAAAATCGTACATAATTACATAATTAAAATGAAAATTATGCTTAAGATATTTAGCAAAAAGAAAAAGTTGAAAACGTAATAAGATTTGCTGTATACATAAAATTGTGATAATAAATTATGTATACATCAATTTTTTTCCATAAGGCGTTGTAAAAGAATTTTAACAATTTACGAGATGTAGAGGGATTTTTATATGTAGGTTTTAAACAAAATTTTGTAGTAAAATTTTGTTATCGTTCTGCTTTATATCTTTCGGAACATAAACACCTTATTTGGCCCAACATATACATCAATAAGTTGGAGTTTTTCAAATTCATTTAAGTTAATTAAGAAAAAAAAAGTGCCAATGAAAGTGTAAATTATTTATTCAATCGGCCTCGCCTTATGTTGTGATTTGATTTAAAGTGACCCTAAACCTTCCATGCGGAATTCCTTCGGCTCGCTCCTTTAAACATTGTTTTAATCAATGCGTATCCGTATTTCGTATAATAAATTTGAGTAGAATTAAGTTACTTTTTGGCGTGTTGCAGGGATTGCAAGGGTTCTCCAAAGCGTCGACAGTATAAGACTGTGCAGCAAGAAATTCATTCGGAATCAATTGAACGTAAGTAATTTGACTTATCGTGTATGTACAAATTTTATCCGTATCTCGGGCGGTGACTACAGCACAAGATCGAATAGACATTTATTTTTTCGATGTCTAATAATCCGCTTAGACGTGTCGGCTTTAATAAATATAAGTAACATTTTTGAGTTTATGTACTCCTATAAATCAGGATATAGTTTTTTGAAAAGTTCTAAAGAAGCTTATGGTATTTTTTGGCTTGCTTTCGAATTACTAATAGTTTTGTAAACTACTAGAATTTTTACGAAAGGTAGATATATTAAACTTTGCGTTTATTTTTTATCGTTTGCACCGTAATTTTGTCGTGACGAGTTCGAACTTCCATACTTGCTTTTCTATTGATCCTATATGGTTTTGCATTACGCGATCTAATGTATGTAATTTGAAAGCAAAATTCGATTTTATTTCGGCAATTAAGTTTACGAAAGTAGGGAAAAGTACGTTTTTTTAATTTTAATAATCAAAGTAAAAGTAAAATTTTTAAATTTCTTTGTAACATTCAAACAATAGAAACATGTTGTATTGAAATTAAAGTTCACCACGTATCGCATGTAACTTTAGCAGAGAAGACTTTGAAAATGTTTAAACTTAAAAAAACAAATGAAAAGTTCAAGATAGACCCTAAAAATCAGGTGAATTTGTATAGAAGAAGAATTGTTTGTAACATTGGTCTCCATCCAAGTTGCGGGGTTGATGAGTTATTTACTCTATCTGGTTTTTCTATTAAAAAGGAAACAGAAATTGTCAACATCTATATTGTGGCCAGTGTTGAAATGATACCACTTATGTAGACAAATTGATTTTTATGTTATCAGTACCATGTAACCATCCAATCATAAAATTCTTCGATCGGCCACTCTAAACTCAGTGGTAGCTTAAACCTTCCAGTTCCAAAGTTCCTAGGCTGTGTGATCTACCCAACATTCAGAAACAAGGTGTAATTGATAACACCAAATTTTTGTCAAAAGTCCTTAACTCTCATCATTTTATTCGATGTTTTTCGCTCACAGTCGAAAGGTGATTGTAAGTCAGTATTTTTATAACTAGATATAAGCAGGTGTGGAGCTAATTGATTGTCAGGCAATTAATTAGGCAATTAAAAACCCAAAGTAGCCAACTTACGTTGCTGGTTCTAAAGGTATAAAAAATCGGAAAACGCAGGGTACAATTAAGGTGATGGATAATACAAAGTTGTAGATTAATAGCCGTTTAAAAATATACCTGTTGTACTTCTCCAGTGGTCAGCTCTACTACAAAGTTCATAAGCCCATCTTCGCAATTGAACATTGAAACAAATATTTGTCCTTTTTACTGGATCAAGCATCTATCTCTAACATCAGCATCCGTATCATCCAAGTCATCATCGTCACGTAACTGGCTCTCAGAGATTTCTTCTACACACTCATTTCCTTCTAAAACTTTTCTTTTGAAACTGTCTTTATTTTACTTTTTAATGGAATATTCTGAACTACTTTTCGCTTTTTTTATCCATTCTAGTTTCGATTTAAAGGTTTTTTTACTCTTTGAGTGGTCTATAAAATGTAAAAATCTAGACTGTAAGCCATGTGTTGCAATTTTATGTTCAAAGTTAACTGGTTTCAATATTTTTATGTTTCTAAGTACAATTTTCCTGCCATTTTACTCATTACAAGTAACAAACATTACACAACACTATGGCATGTATGTGGTAAAATAGTTAGCAACTTAATCCCAATTAGTTTACAAAAGCCAGGTATATGATTCGAGTGATTTTGAGCAACTATGTTTTTTCCAACGTGCTTGTCATTTAAGCTCTGAGAAAAATAATCATTGGTGGAACATAATACAGTATCCGCCAAAATAAACAGTACCGAAAATAAAAATAAATATGAACAAAAATAATGCTCTACCAAAAACTTTTTCTTCCGTTGTGAGAACCATTTTTAAATCAAATTTAACTGCAGCGTACTATTAATATATCAACTAATGACAATTAAGTCAAATATGACAATCCATATTACATAAACAACTCCACAGCACTTTCTGTTTCGGTACTGTTTATTTTGGTGGATACCGTATGTACCGGCACCATTATAGCAACAAATTATGGCTACCATTCTTCCTCTTTCACCAAAAGTTTGTAACGGTTGAGGCTTACCAATACACGACGGCTCTAGAAGAAACTAAGCATATTAGGTTTGTAGAAAATATATTATTTAGGTAGAACAGCAGCTTCCCCGGCGTCGTCGTAGAGCGGGGGGGTCCTAAGGAGTTTAAAGAAATTAAACCGCTGTCTTAACAAGGCGCCACCTGCTGGGTAAGAGAGAGAAATAAAACCGACCTACAGGAGATCAACAGGTTTTACTTAAACCTAGATACACCAGATCAAACAGAGTAACACAACAATTAATCATAAAAGGAGACAGACAATTTAAAATTCCTATAGTAATCGTCACGTAATTTAGCAGTAGTCTCTCTTAATAATAAGTAATTTATACAAATAATTATAGTTGAGCTTTAGCAACACAAGACGTTCCACTGGAGGATTGTACAAAAATTTGTACAAAAAAAGAGAAAAGGACGTGGACTTACGGTAGGTTTAGCCAAATACAACTTAAACAATTTGTATTGGAAATCTTTGAACACCTTTTAAACTGTTTGTGTAAATTTTAATTAATGATTAAGGCTAAACACCACCCGTACAGTAAGCAACAAGAACGTAAAGAGAAAGTGTATTTTTAATCAATCGAAAATTCGCAAATGAGCGCCAAATACGACTTTTAGTCGCAACGTATGAATAGCGACATACGTTTTCTAAATTTATATTCCGTGTAACATATTGCTCTTGACACACGTTTTTCTCGGTTTATAAAATAAAACCGTAACAAGTTTTTGCTCCAAATTTTTAATATGTGCCTTGCTCGACTATTTTCTTGGTCTTGTAAAAAAAATAGGATGTCGTCCTATTTGACACTCATTAATATTACGTAATCTTTCTTCTTTTTAAATTGTAGATTCAGGTATTTAAACTTTCCTCTGGCATCTACAATTTTCCCATTATTTGCAATAAATAATTTTGTTTTTTTCACTTTCTCCTGCGTCCCAGAAGACTTCATTTGCTTTGCTGGTGCATTTCGCATCTGAAATAAGTTTAAATATATTTTAGGTATCCCACTACTTTCTCACAGTCTTACATTTACTATAAAAACGGTTTTTTTCTCATCCGGTCACGTAATCTCAACTTATTTTTTTCCAAATGAGACAATCTATATAATAACACATTATTTGGTAGCTCCTTTGAAAAAAATAAATTTAATCATACCACACTTGTCACGGTTTTATTATGCAATAGTAGTAGTAGCCATTAACTGGATAGGTGTAATTTCAAAATAAATAATTTTATTAAAATATGTACATAGCTATCTTTTATTTGCTTTATGCTTTTAAATTACTTATATTGCGTATATTAATAAATTTATTTATTATTTGTACTATTTTTTGAATCTAGAATCATGATGGGGGTGCTATGGTTAAATTTATTTTTAAAGAGCTGTCAAAAAATGTGTTATTGGCTTATTTGAAAATATAAGTTGAGGTTATGTGACCGGATGAAAAGAAACCCGTTTTTTATAGTAAATGTAAGCAAGTAAATGTTGTCGTGGGAGACCCTATAAAACAACACCAACTTTAGATTTCAAAAGTCGGATAATTGTGCGAATCTAACAAGTTCCTTTCAATTACATATCTACAGTTTTCAGACTTGATAACGAGCAACAAGGTAGCATCGAAACTATAGTCGTCGTTGTTTATAAGTGTTAAGGACAAATTTAATGTATCATTAAAGTATTTTTTCAATGACCCTTTATAAAGACCGTTTTTGTGACTGCATACCCAACGAAAAATTATGGTTCCAAGTGAGAAAGCAAAATAGTCACAAAAATAAACAGAGAAACAAAAAAATATAGAAATCAAAGATCACTAGTGACGAGAGAGAAGAATAAGTGACGAATGGAAATAGTTTAAAATGTTTAAACGAAGTAGCGACTAAATGGTATAGGAAGCGATGAAAACTATGAAAATATTGAAACAAAAACTAAAAACGAAAATATAAAACAGTATGAAATGAGAAATAGAAAGCAATATAAAATATCCAAGAAAAAATACAATTACGAAGAGATACTGGTAGGAAACCAGAATGAAATTGACAGTAGTATTATTAAAATAGTACAATGGAAAAGTTGGAGGATCAGAAATTACTTAAAAAAATAAGTTGAGAGTGTAATATTTTCTAGATCCAAAGCTCGCGAAAGGGACGAAGACGTGAACTTAGATGTCATGGCGAAGAATGACAGTAAATAAGAAAACGAGTTAGTAACTCAGTGAACTCTGTACTGTACTTACTGTATCAGAAAAGGGTGCAGATGCTAGGTCGGAGAACTGAACCAAATTTTTCTTTCTTTTTTGATAGGAAAATTCGATAGAGTATAGGAAATCGCAAAACATATTTCGAAGAACTTCAATGGGACCGCGGTGTTAAACTTTTACTGGTCAATTCTATACAAAAACAATATGGTTGACACAAGATAGGTATTATTTAAGTAGTTGCTGCAACTAAAGTGTATCGGCTGAATTACTGGGGTTGCTGCACTGACTACTATTTCTTAGCAGGAACTCGTATAATGGTAACTAATATAGAACATTGCCAAAGATAGTGGAACCAAATGAGTATAACCAAATAATTTCTTAATCATTAACCTGTCAGTTAATTTTGACAATGATAAAAAATTCTAATGTGAATTAACGAAGAGTACAATTTTCCCGACGCACAAGACCTTTTCTCAATTAACAAATCTAAACAAATATTCCAAATATATAAAAGTCATAGCTGAATTAATGTTGAATATGACAACCTTCTCGTGTTGAGGCAATTCGAAAAGTTTGTTATAAATGTTGAAAATGATCCCAAAGGATGATGCTGATGCCACTTCTGAATTTTGATGATTCTTTAAAAAAAGGTACGGAACAATGATGACTGATCAAAGATAAAGAAGCTTCAGAAAAAAAGTTTTGAAAAATTATAATTATAGATTGATAATAAACTATATAAAAATATATTTGATGAAGTCATATTTTTCTGACATACTCTATATATCAAATTAATATTTAACTGAAGTGTAGAAAGAAACCAAAACTGCCCAAAAACTTTAACCGAACACTTGTGTTAATGGATAAACTGTCATCATCCCCACTGAAATAGATACTCAGTTAACTCGTGTTAGGTTAATCGTTTTCGAAGCAATTTTGGGTCTCTTTTTCTACACAGTTACTGAGTTAGTTAGTGTTTGTACATCTAGACCAAGTGTTGGTTACTACGACAAATTTAGTGTTGTTATTACTAAATCACATCATAGACATATGAATACGTATACAATTTCATGTAAAGATGTTTAGAATGGGTCAACTATCTGCTTACCACTAATTATTTCTTTTTTCCGTGTATTGTTAAAATTCGAACCGCTGAGCAATCGAGCAATGAGTTTTGACAACGACACATGACAATTCTCTTGATTCCAATCTGATCTTAAAGTTTTCGTTTGCTTGTTTTCTGTTTTTCGATTTTTCAAGTCTTCGCTCTGGTGACTCTTCCTCACAAACACTGGCAACTGTGGGTATGATTTGGACACGGTTGAATTCTCAGAATAGATGTACTATGCAGAGTTTCTCAGAAATTATTTTTAAAAACCACAACTTAGTTGTTAAAATAAAAATAAAGAGCATATAGTGCTTTTGGTGTACAAATACTGGGAATTCAATACAAATGGGTTTTGTAAAAAGTGGCAATATTCGACAATATTGCTCTTTATCAAATAGAAATTATTGACAGCATTTAGATAAGTAGGATAATAAGAATGACACATTCTGAAACTAAAAGAATCGAAATTCTAATGATAATTCGAATTATAGGTAAAATTATTTCTGTAGATTTTATGTGGTGTTACAGTAATCATCTATTGAAACTTCATCCCTTGGGGATTTTGTTTGTTTAATTTGCTTTGTATTTAATTATGTTTAATATTTATATAATATACAGGCTGTTTCACGACGAGCTTACACTATCTATATATTGGGAACTACTCATACGATTTTTATAAAAATTTACATAAATGGATAACAAGCTATGGCAAATTTATGGAAAATATTTTGACAGACGTGTCATTTCCGGTTATACCGGAAGTAAACAGTAACTTTGTTATTTTAAATAGAACGCCTGGTATATTATTAACTTTTCGGATTCTACGTTCGATTTTAATGTCACTTTGTGTAGAATGTTCTGTACCTAGAAGTTATACTTTTCGAGATATTCATTTTTTAATGGAAAATTGACAGGTGCAGACCTAAATATTAAAAATTCTGTGTGAACATCCCCAACACCAAATAAAAATTATCTTGTAGGGTTAATTAGTAGGAAGATCGAGGTACTTGGTGACAAGTCGAAAACTGCTTTTTATTATACAGGGTTCTTAAAAGTGATGAAAAGTTCAACTTCAGAAATGTCAAATATCTTCATTTTTTAAATGAAACTACCATAATTTTATTCATTCATGTAATTCTACGGGAAAAAAACAAGAGGAGTTTATGTTCACTTCCTATAACCAAACTTAAACGTTTTTGAGATATTAACATGTATTTAAAAATTTTAATTATTTCTGCCGTATTGTTGCTTATTATAAATGTTATTTATATTATTTTAGCAGGCTGTGAATGTAGCTGTCATATTTAAATAGTATTAAATGTCATTATTTGTGGTTAATCGCTTCTTTATAAAGTGATAGAAATGGCTCGTTTGGAACTAAACAATGAAGATTATCTAAATTTACTTTTAATACATGGTGAATGTGATAGAGTTGTTAATAGGACATGTACTTTATTTGCTACAATATCCAGATCGACCACGACCCACCCGCGACACAGTAAAAGAATACTAAACAATTTAACACAATTTGGTTGTTTTCAAGCAAAAGTTAAGAAAGCGAAGCCTGTTGTTGATAATAATGACAATGAAATTAATATTCTTGGATACTATGCTGCTTATCCCGAAGCGTCATTACGTTGTGGTGCCAGAGATTTAGGTGTACCAATGATATCTATCCAACGAATTTTAAAAAACATATGTTTCATCCCTATTCTTTTAACTTAGTTCAAAGTTTAAAGGAAACAGACTATAATAAGCGAATAGTTTGCAGAATTCGTGTTGATAAAATGTCAAGAAGATAATGAATATTTAAAGAATATTATATGGTGCGACGAATCAAAATTTACAAAAACGGAATGTTTAACAGGCACAATTCGCATTACTGGAGCGAAGAAAATCAACACTTAACAAGAGTACGTGGTTTTCAAGACCGATGGGACTTTAATGTCTTTTGTGCGATCAGAGATAACCAGGTTGTAGCTCTCCACTACTATGATGGGAACTTAAATGGTTAGGAACTGTGGTAACATAATTTTTATTTTCTATAAGCTACTTTTATAGGTCAAAGATATCTCGACATATTGAGAGAATTAAAAACAAATTATTTAGATCGTTTACCACCGCAAGATTTTGGAAAAATATTTTTTCTTTACGATGGAGCACCTTCTCACTGTTCCAGAATGGTAAACCAATTTTTAGATGAGACGTTTGACGATAGATGGATAGCTAACAATGGTCCTTTTCGGTGGCCTCCTCGTTCACCAGACATAACACCTTTAGATTTTTTTATATGGGGCTACATAAAAAATGAAGTGTATTCCCATCCACTTACAACAAAGGAAGATTGTAAACTTAGAGTTCGCAATGCATTTAATTCTCTCCCTGCAACAATGATCAGGCGTGCAACAAACGAAGGTGTAATAAGAAGGGTTCATAAATGCTTGAAGGTTCACGGACTTAATTTTGAGCACTTGTTATAAGTTCTTGTAATTTACGTATGTGAAATTACATACATACAAAAATACGGCCTACTTATAATAAGCAACAATACGGCAGAAATAATTAAAATTTTTAAATACATGTTAATATCTCAAAAACGTTTAAGTTTGGTTATAGGGAAGTGAACATAAACTCCTCTTGTTTTTTCGTAGAATTACATGAATGAATAAAAATATGGTAGTTTCATTTAAAAAAATGAAGATATTTGACATTTCTGAAGTTGAACTTTTCATCACTTTTAAGAACCTTGTATAATAAAAAGGCAGTTTTCGACTTGTCACTAATTACCTCGATCTTCCTACTAATTAACCCGATCAAATAATTTTTATTTGGTGTTAGGAATGTTCACACAGAATTTTCAATATTTAGGTCTGCACCTGTCAATTTTCCATTGAAAAATGAATATCTCAAAAGTATAACTTTTAGGTATAGGGTATTCTGCACAAAGTGACATTAAAATTGAACGTAGAATCCAAAAAGTTAATAATATATAGGGTGTTCTATTTAAAATAACAAAGTAGTTGTTTACTTCCGGTATAACCGGAAATGACACGTCTGTCAAAATATTTTCCATAAATTTGCCATAGCTTGTTATCCATTTATGTAAATTTTTATAAAAATCGTATGAGTAGTTCCCAATATATAGATAGTGTAAGCTCGTCGTGAAACAGCCTGTATATTATATAAATATTAAACATAATTAAATACAAAGCAAATTAAACAAACAAAATCCCAAGGGATGAAAGTTTCAATGATGATTACTGTAGCAACACATAAAATCTACAAAAATAATTTCGATTATCATTAGAATTTCGATTCTTTTAGTTTCAGAATGTGTCATTCTTATTATCTACTTATCTAAATGCTGTCAATAATTTCTATTTGATAAACAGCAATATTGTCGAATATTGCCACTTTTTTACGACCCCATTTCTATTGAATTCCTAGTATTTGTACACCAACAAGCACTATATGCTGCCTGTATAAGAAACAGTTTTTGTCGCTCGAATATTAGTGCATTAACAGCAATACATTTTTATTGATTACTGAGCCGATTAAAAAAATAATAACACTTTAATATTTGAATTTTAAAGTTTCGGATTCGGATGCTTAGGGTTGAGAATCGCATGTTTAGGTAAACATTGTAAAATATAAATCGCCGTGTTCAAGCGATTTTCAATGTAGAAACGTTAACCATTTTACAGAATATATGCAGAATTTATTTAATGTAATCAAAACAATTTGCATACGTCACACGATAATGAATGTAAATCAAGACATAACACGAATTTAAAAGCTGTTAATCCTGTTAAATTAATGGAAAAAATCAAGTACGATAACAAAGAGAAAGTTATTTGTTTGTGACGTTTTGCAATAATGCAAAATCAGATGCTAAAGTATTTTAGTTGTATTCCGGTATCTAACGGTCGCGGGTGTATATAAATTTTGTATAGTTTGTGTTGAGACGATTTTGCAAAAATTAAATTTAACAAGGTAATAAGATAAATTGTTATAATTTTTATTGTTATTTCGTTAAAGTTTTCAAGCAATAATTAAATTTCTTAACATTTTCTCAAAGCTCAGAACTCGTATCTTACGTCTTTGGCGTTATGTTTCTTTATACAGGGTCATTAAGGTTTAAATTTAAACCGCATATTTAAATTTATCTTAAAAACTTTTTTCAACCACCTTGTATATACAAAAATATTTTTAGAAGAAGGTACTTTTCTAAAATTCTACGCATGAAACTGCTATGAACGTTTGTCTTTTAATGATAAAATTTGCTTATTTTTTTGTATTGGTTGAATGTTGGTTGCTTTAGGGTCAACTAGAAATCGTTAAAGATTACGTGTTTTGCAAGATTTTATCTAACCATAGTCGCGTTAAAATATTGCAAATGCTTGTTCGTTTATGGTAATGGTCCTAAGTTTAAAAATTAGTTTCAGTTAACTACACGATAAGTGCAATAGACATAATGTGTATTGGCTCATTTTTCCCACATAAATAATGTAATAAATTAGAGCACCACAATGTGTAGATTTCGGAGTCAAGATATTTTGTACTTCTAAAAATCTACTTTGTTTTAATATATGTAATTTATATAAATAAATTTAATACATATTAGATTAAGTTACCTATGAAATTCTTGAGTGATTTTTCATCGATAAAATCTGTTGAAAAAAGATTATGAAGATTTTTTGGTTTCAACATGATGGTGTTTTAACACCCAAGTATTCAGAGATTTATTTGTATGTGCTTGTATGATATCCCATGAAGTAATTATTTTATTTTTAATGACCTCAGACACATAAGGATACTTATCCAATTTTTTGAAACATTTTTGTTGGTACAAAATTTCAAATTATTAAAACTTCAAAAATCCATTTTTCAATCAAAATGTTGGGTAATTATTAGGTTAGTCATTGCAATAAATGAAACATGAAACAAAGATTCAGAATAAAACATTAATAACAACAAGTTTCTACCTTTCTGAGAAAAACTTAACCTATGTGAAACTCTTATTCTTTCAACCTTTAACATCTTAGTCTTTTTTGTTTACTCTCATGCTTATTCTTCCCTTTGCTTTTCTATCTTTTTCCACTTTTGAATCACAAATTTTGTGAATCCAGCATTTGCAAACCGTGCACATATTATATCCTTGATACTTCACGTATTGACTAATAGTGTCGCACGTAGCCGTATAGTACAGTCATTTTACAGAAAGTGGAACTTTTTTTGGGAAATGAGATAAGGGTGGTAAAAGTTAGGAAATTTTGGGATCAAATATTTTCGATTTAAAAAATATTTCCATTTTGGTCTTTGATATGAATTATAAAAACTATTTTTCTTTAATTCAGGTGAAAAACAACAACGATTTTTTTAAATAGCATGCGACAATTGCAAGCATTAAATTTTTTTTAATTATATTTTAAACGTTTCGCAAAGTTACATTTGTTTCTTCAGTATATAATATATAAATTTTTGAAAGCATGTTTTTTTTACGTAGTTCTGTAAATTTATTTTGGTATCTTGAAGGATGTAGATTGTTGGAAATTATTCATTTCTTGAGTTTTTTTTTTTTATTTGCTATCGAAGTGAAAAGGTTTGAAATCAATCACCTATTTGATTTACTTGTTGTAGTTGTAGGATTCTTCATTAATACGTTGCATATATATGATTTTTTTTAATTTAGGAAGCAAGCTTTCAATTTTTTTTAATTTGTTGTTGTTTTTCACCTAAATTAAAGAAAAATCATATATATGCACGTATTAATAAGAATCCTACAATTATAAAAACTGTTCATTGTTGAATTTGCCTAAAAATTGATCTACGCCAACACGTTAAAATTCACCTTCGATCGTACTCTACGTTTAGACTATAACCGTAATTTTGAGATCAAATATTTTTGTTTTAAAAAATATTAGCATTTTTATTCTTGGATATGTTGTTTATAATATTAAAAACTATTTATTGCTAAATTTTCATAATAATTAAACCACGTGAACACTATTAAAATTCGATAGAAATAAGTGTACTTTGCAAATTTGTTTAAACAATTTCTTTATAAACTAATGTTAAAATAAAAATAGTTTGTGTTGATTAATTGTTGTTTTAGTGGTTATAAACATTTAACCCAATATAGATAATATTTACATAGGGGTTACTGGAAAATTCATTTTTATGGCTAACTTCACATAGGTAATTTAATTTTTTTTCGAATAATAATTATAATCATAGAACCAAAAACGTACTGTTTTGAAAACTAAAGCACAAACCTATTGTTGGTTTTATGACACTAACTGACCTTTTTTTAAATAATTATTATAGTTCATCTACAGGGTGCCCCAAAACTGCTAGAACATGTTGCTACCACGTATTTTAAAATACAAAATAAGCCCGTTGGACGCAACTCACATTACTTAAAATGTACAGTTTGTCAGTGAGAGTATACAGTTATTTAAAACAACAATTCTGAGATCAGTACTAGAAGATTAATCTTTTTTTTTTTTTTTTTTTTTTTTTTTTTTTTTTTTTTTTTTTTTTTTTTTTTTTTTTTTTTTTTTTTTTTTTTTTTTTTTTTTTTTTTTTTTTTTTTTTTTTTTTTTTTTTTTTTTTTTTTTTTTTTTTTTTTTTTTTTTTTTTTTTTTTTTTTTTTTTTTTTTTTTTTTTTTTTTTTTTTTTTTTTTTTTTTTTTTTTTTTTTTTTTTTTTTTTTTTTTTTTTTTTTTTTTTTTTTTTTTTTTTTTTTTTTTTATTTAATTATTTATCATTAGCAATTTTATGGTTGGACCATTCCGATTGTTTTGTCGTATAGATTAGTTTTGTCTAAGAAAATTGCTAAAATTATTAGAAGAGTGCAATTAATTTACGTCTAAACATGATTTTTATGCACGATGGTGTACCACCTCATTTTGCACTTTTATTTGTAGATGATTGTCCGTAGAACCACCTTTTTAATGACGTTTGTTTTTTACAGTAATTAAAGTGGAGTCTCAGTGAACATTTGTAATAAAGTGCTGTTCTTGGGTCCACGGCGGTTTACAAATAAATTTGTACTAATAATCTTCATTACCAATGTTGGAAAAAACTTTTCCTCTTCAAATCTATGCAGAATATAGTTTTTGCAAGAGTTAAAAAATTTTTTTTTTTTTTTTTTTTTTTTTTTTTAAAAACTAGTATCTTCTACCGTTAAAAAATTCTAGAATCTTATAACCATTCTTAGGAAAATTATTTACAAAGTGATGGTACTATATTTAACCCTTGCCAACAATTTTGTACGACTCAACAGTTTTTTTCCTTTGTATACATTATATAATGTATACATAAGCGGAGTCTAATCGATTTATTTCGACCTATAGAATATAGATTTAAGTCTCAGTAGTTTTAGTGCCCCTTGAGTTTTTAACAACAAAGTTAGTTATAGTCCTTTGCTAAACATTATAGCATCCGAAATGCTGGTATAATAAAATTGTAAGAGAAACTATAAAGGGCTATTCACGTTATACGACACGAAAGAGTATGGGTATATTTTCTGATTTTAAGTTTAGTTTTTTTTGTGGACTAGATACTTTTTATACTCACGATCTACAAGGTGTTTTAAATGCATGAAACATATCAAAGTTGTATTTTTCAAACTAAATATTTAATATTTTTACATTTTCGATCAAAATAAAAGTGAGTTTTATAAAACCTAAACCTGAAAGTTTTTAAATATTTCGTATTTTGTGAAATGTACATAGTACCAACTTGACACGTTTGAATCCTTAATTTTTATACCTGCTTTTAAGACTAAATTTGACTCGAGTACTACTAACTGAATAGGTTTTGTGTCGTACTTGTAAAAATTGAATAACGTATACAACATGTCTAAAAGTGTGACTAAATAATTACAAGTTTTAAACCATAATAATTTGTTTATTTCAAATGGAACACCAACAGTTGCAGAATTTAATTTTTTACCTATAGGTAACTGTTCAGGTTCTTATAAAAAACTTATTTTCGGAGTAATAAACAACTTATTTTACTAAAATTTTAAATATTGTGGACTCGTTTAAATAAAAAAAAAGAAATGGAAATAAAACAAAAATAACAGCTTATAGTGAATGTTCAAAATGACTACCGCCTGACTCTAAATCTAAACGCAAACCTAATCTTTTTTTGAAACCTTCAGCAACATTTGCCAATTACAGAGAGCTTCTCTGATACGTTCCTTTATATCTTGTGTGTGGAAGTGTGTTATAAACTGTCCCTTTTACATATCCCCATAAAAAGAAATCTGGTGGAGTCAAGTCAGCCAATTGCAATTTGGGGTCAATTTCATCCAATTCACCGATTTTGGAAATGAACATTTAAAAAATTCTTCTACTTCACGATGAAAATGTGCTAGAACTTCATTCATCTGTACCTACATATTTGCCCTTATGTCTAAAGGAATGTCTTCTACTAAAATTTGAAATTAATTTATCAAAAATTTCAAAAATCTTCAAAAATATGGGTCAATTAAATAACGAACCTAATTTATTACCAACTATACCAAATTGATGCGGGTTGTAATCAGAATAATAATGGACCTTCTATTATCTATATCTATATCTATTAACGTATCTATTGTTGTAAAACTACACTCATCACTAAACAGAACATTATACATTATACAGCTCGATTGCCGATATCATTTTTGGAAAGTTCTTGTGAAGTTGGATTTTATAATAATGATAATGTTTTTTACGAACCTCGAGACACTCCTTGAGTGATGTTAATATCTCGGGTAATGATTGATTTTGTACTATATAGGGATTTATATTACAGACCCGATAACAGTATATTCAATTTCTTGATTTTGTGTCACGGGCTTTCTTTTGGTGGGATTTTTGATGGGATTCTTTTTTGAAAATGAATTTGTTTGAATGATTCTTGATAGGAAATCTCTGGCGTGATACTAATAAATAGTTTTTCAGACATTCTCCAAGGATAAAAATCATGTCAATCCGTTCATTCTTGTTATAAAGTTTCATTTTTAATTAATATAATAGATTTTTAAAAGCGATGTTCATTCTAAAATGTTCTTTTTCCATGAGAACGTGAAAACTATCTATTGGGAAATGTATTAAATTCACAATTCCTGGTGACATAAAATATAAAGTGTTATATTTGAAATAAACAAGTTATTACTGTTTAAAACTTGTAATTATTAAGTCACACTCTTTGAACAGTTTGTATACGTTATTCAATTTTTCACAAGTATATAAACGATAGTGGACACCAATACCAATATACAGAGTATCTCTAACCTCTCGGGTCAAAATTGGATATATGAATATTTTGATAAAACGAACTTGTGGCGGGAAACGTATGCTAGTGGTCAGCCATGAACTGTTAACAAACAAATGTCACTTCACAACTGAACAGGCTAGGTAGCGCCATGTATTTGTTTCGTCTTTGTGCTAGCTAGATAGCGCGTTCAGTGATTGTTATCATGAACTCGTGTCTTATGTAAATGGATGTGATCACACGAACTATGAATTACCAACCATTTGCTTCTTGCTTCAAAATGTACGTTTTTTGAAATAAAACACGAATACTGCGTTTTGGCCATAAGGTCAATTGGAATATAACCAATTGTGTTAGAGACACTCTGTATACATTATAATTAAATTGGTCTACAAATATTTTCACTTGAAAATTAAAATTACGATAATTTTGTGATATTTTGTAAAATCTTTTTGTTGCTTGTTTGTCAAAGAATTTTTATATGTATTTATAATTACAATTTTCATTAAAATTGGCCTTGAAGAAGTCCCCATTTGTTAAGAGTAAAACGTCAGCACTGCTGGCAGTTTCATTTTACTTCACCTTACCAAGATCATTAAATTAAAAGAAATTTTTAATTAAAACGACTGCTAGATGAATCATACTCATTTTATTAGTAAATTTTATTTTTGTTTCTTTAATTTGTGTTTTGTAGTTTACTTTTTGTGTTAAATATAAATTAATTTTTAGGTGACCCTAACAAAAAAATTAATTTTACCCTCTACAACCTGTCTAGTATACGTGTGAGCATAGTATCACTGTTTTACACACCTCAAACCTAAGGGAATGTTATCCTTGCACTAAAAATTATAGAACCCATTGAATACTGCATCACTAATTTGTTAAGAATAGATTTTAAGTAAGAAATTGTTAATTTGGTCTAAAATGTAATCAAAACTTTATTTTGAATTTTGGCAGTTAGGTTTTTTCTTAATTTTTAGACACTTTCTATGCTAGTTTTACAGAAAATAATTTGGACATGCTTTTTGTCTTCTCTCTAAAACAAGGACGCGTTTACGCATTTTTCATGATTCAGTATTTCCAAGATTTTCCGGCTTATGAATGATAATCGTTTTGTGTTTTCATGAAAATAAATTTATCAGCATTTGCGGAAAATCAACTAACAACTTTTAAAATGTTATTTATGTTCTTAAAATTTTGTCCCTTATAATTCTTTTGAACAAATAAATATTTTTTAAAGGTTGTTTTATTTTTCAGTTTTCACAAATATTGGAAAATCTGTAGATGATATTTTGTAGTATACTAAATTATAAACAACGTTGTTAATGTTTTTGTTTATAAAACGTAGAAACCTGAAGAAATAGACAAAAATTGTATTCAACCCATTTTTACCAATTTGCCAGAAGTGATTTTATATTACTCACAGTATTAGATTCATACCAAGTAGTGAAGATGTTTTTCAAGCCCCTATAACTTCTGAAAACGTTAAATTCTTTGATAATCCGACTGGAATAGAAGATGGTGTTTGAATATTTTCTATGATTCTCACTGAGTGAATTACAAGAATTGCTTCATAGTTAGAATCAGCCACAATGATTAGAACATCTCTTAGATATGTATAGTTTTATAGTCTTCAATAAATATGTAAAGTATTTTTTTATAATCAAAACTTTTAATGTTAAGTGACAGTGACGTCCAAAAATCTGAAATATTGTTTTAACAGAAAAACGGCTCACTTTTCATCAACATCCTTGGACAGATTGATATTTATTTTTAAAAGACTTGCTTATGCTAAATTAAGAAGTGGAAGAGGAACAGAAGAAGTTACTGCTTGAGTTTTCACCTTATAAGTGTATTCTTACAATGTTGTGAGAAAACTTCTGAGAAACTCATGGTACACCAAGATGTTTTTAATACAGAGGTTTTTCTGGTGGTTGATTCAATCCAGAGAGTTTAAATAGAGTAGCCACCAAGACAATAGATTTCTTTTTCAGGACTGCTTGAAATCGAAAGTGTATGTGAAGAGACCACAAAAGCATGCTGCATATTGTTTTAGAAGAATTTGTGCACATGCTTGCGTATTGCAAAAAGGAAAATGGTTGTCAGTTTGAACATTTAATTTAGTTATTTTTATCGTTTGGTTTTCATTTTTTGATAGTTTGTTTTAATTACCACCAAATAAATTTGTTGAACTTCAATCATTCTTTTCTACATTTTAATGTTTTACTAAAAACCACAAATACAAGTACCATTTGTGATAACCTATTTCACGGATTTTCCCGTGTCAAAAGAACTCATAGACGGTTGTATAGTTGCTATACTTTTAACAATTATATGTAAGTTTTTTCAAGTCGTGTGGTGCAACCGGCAATTAGTGTTATAAGTAGCATGTTTCTATGGATAACTTCTCAACTCAGAAACAATTTAATATAAGGTATTCAGTTAATTAGCAATTTCTTTTTAAATAATTTTGTTGAAATGTAAAGTGTTTTTTTGAAAGTGATATTACAAACTTTGGATCTTACTGTATCTTTTAAAAGCTATTTTTGTAGTTGCGTTGTGATGGTTGGTTGTAATATTTCTGGAACCAATGGGTTTGACAGATCATTCGTAAATATTTCTGTGGTTTTAGTGAACGCCTATTGGAGCTGATTTTTAATTGATTTATGCCATTCAGCGGGAGTTATTTGTATAGGGTTAAATGGTTTGTGCTGAAGGGAGAAAGGGTATTATAATTGTGCTTCATCGTGTTAGACGTTTTGGATCAAGACAACGGTTTTTTACAAAGTTAAGAATTGCAAACCGCTATAGAATTTTCATCCATAGTAGTCAACTCTACAAAACCTAAAAATTCTAACGGACCATTTTTTCAATAAAGGTAACTTTATTAGAGAGTTGAACAAATTAATGAATTAATAACGTAGTACATTAACACAATTTTTTTTAACTTCATTATTTTGTCAGCGTACAGACCACGCACGGGTACCTCAAAACTATAAAACTACACGGTACAATAGCAAAGCCTTCGGTTTTTGAATAAATCCAAAAGAAAAGAGATGAATTTTAAAAACCTATATCCTTTGCTTTTTTGTTATTTTGTATGCCAGTACTATAGATAATAATACTATAAATTCTTATCTTGTCTCTACTACTGAATTATACTATTATGCTACGAAGGGGTGGATTTTAATCGTCAAAAATACTTCTTCCTAAAATTTCTGAAAACGATTAACACAATTTTAATAGTATGTTGGACTTTTCCAATTTCTGCTGTATTTGTTTTAGTCTTATCTGCCATTAGAAATTGATTATCGTAACAACATTTTGGTGATACTATTGTCATAACGACACTTTTTGTCACAGAAAAAATTCTGCAATTTTGGAATGCGCAAAAGTTGTTGTGGCACGTGTTTTCATACTATTTTTCTATTTAACGAAAGTTTATTCTAAATTTCCTAAGGAATACCTGTTCGAATTTCGACATTTTAAAACTATATACGTAATTTATATAAACAGTTTGAAGTAAAAGAATTTCTTTTAAAAAATGCCTAATGTGTGTGTGTAGAACTTCTAAATCAAGCTGTTTCCCAGAAACTAGAAAATATTATATTATACATGCGAATTGTACAAACTATTTTTTTACAACACCCATAACCATAAATAGAAACACTAATTTTATAATATAACACCACCAGTTCGAATTATCAAATTTAACAAATTTAGTGTTTGACGTACTGGTCGATAAGTGCAATAAGCAACGGTGTATTTCTATTGGTTCTAAATTTGTATCGTAATAAAAATGTGCATTATAATTAATTTCATTAGAGTACAGACTGGAACATTGTAGCAAATGAATTCGACACAGAGTAGAAAAATTAATTACATGTCATATTTAATTAAACAATTAATTACATTGATTACAAAATCCGACAAAATTAACAATTTCCAATAAATAAACCAAAAACATTTTCTATTTCAATAATTTCCATGAAGTTTTTTCTGCAAAATATTGTTTGAACTTCACATAATATTCTAAAACTCAATTTTAATTCAATTACAATCTCTTAATAGTTTTGTCACGCAAATTTATAATCATTTTGTAAGATGGCATTCACAGAAAAAAAAATATTGAGGTAAACACAAATATTTCCGTTTTATAAAACATTATAAATGATTTTGTAGGAAGTGTACATAAATTATGTTTAAGCATTAATCAATTAATTTTTTCAATCTACAAAAAATACTAATACTTTTTGTATGTACTTGCAAGATTAAATCGATATACCAAATTTAAACTTAAGACATTTATAACAATCATTATCAAGACAATTTTAATGTGATCAGGCAGAAGGGTATTTCAATATTAATAATCCTAAATTTTAGACAAAATGTGAACAGAATTTTATAGAAATTTAAATTCTAAATAAAATATTAGTGTTGATCTGAAATTTTCTTTATTTGGCAATTTAAAGATATGTACGGGTATTTCTCATCTACTTCAATTTCAGATTTTTTTAAATGTGTCTTCGTTCTTATTCTTACCTAAAAAATTTCGAATATTTTGAATGTCTTTTTAGCACTAATTTTATTAAGTTTCAAGAATTCCAGTCTTAAAACGTTTAAAGTGAGAGCGAGAGAACAACTAAGTACCTGAACCCGTCTTCAGGTTATCTATTGTTAAAACAGTTATATTATTGCATGTGTTTTTTTAATCAACACAACGTACTTTATGCGTTGTTAGATGTTTTTTTATTTTTAGGGCAAAATGTTTTATCGCCGTACACTCTATACTTTTTCACGTGTGTTAGTGTCGGAACGATGTGGAGTTCTAAGCGAAAGGCTTGTTTTACAATAAGCTGATAATGTCTATTTTTAAACAACAAAATGCAACTATTTTAATGTTTTCGTGAAGATACATATTTCATAAGATATTTCACAATAATTTCAAAAACGTTTAAGCAATTGTTAACGTTCGGTACAGTTTTAAATTTTATCTGAAAAAATTTTTTATTTGGAATATTATGTACATTTTTAGGTAAACAAACATACATTTGTATGCTTTTACAGTTATTGAACACATTTTTCAAAATGAATTACGTTGATTACCTACGTATGAAAGACCAATCTGTTCAATAAAAAGAATCTCCCAGCAATTATTGTCGAATTTTATTTACTAGTACAATTTTAAAATAGAAATAGTAGCAGCTTTTCTAAAATCAGATTCTCTTGCAAATTGTTTTATATATGACGATGCACCCGCAATCGTACGTTGCAGGATCTGTATATTTAATATTCCTGCAGTCATGCTGCTTTTGTTCGTGTTCGTATTGTAAGCAAACAAAATTGCAAACGGACAATTGGCCTGGTTCTATTATGCTAACGTACTTTTCCAGCCAGTTATTTCTTTGAAACAAAACTCACTATTGGGTTTCCGAATATTCAATTCGATTGCTATGTTACTCTTAGCCGGAAATTAAAAATCCGGTTGTAACAAGATTTTTCATTTTAAATTTTACTTTGTTTTATACTATTAAAGTAAAAAGTGTAGAGACTTTGAAAACGGGTGGCTCTAAAATATGGTAGAACTCTTTTAAGTAAGAAATTGCGTCATCATAGACGTCACGTACATTGTTGTCAAATGTATTATAACCCTATTTTACCTAAAATCTTTCAATTGTATGTATTATTTCGTTTATTGGGGAGAATCCTTTAATTTAAGCAAATGCCCATTTAAAACAAGTCGATCTCTGCTACTGAAGCCATTACTTTTAATGTATTGGAAATAATTGAGGTTTTAATAAATCTAAATCATAATTCATCTTATTATAGTAAGTTCTTGTCTGTACATTTTCTTCCATGTTAAGGTTGTAATTGTTTTTTCAATCAACAATGAGATAGCAATTTTCTAGATTTTCTTTCATTCATTCATGCTTCTCCAATTTTTAAATAGTTGGTTTGGTTTATATTTCGTGATAATTTGGACTTTTTGTTTTGGGCGAAAAGATTAATGATGCTCCAGGTGCAGCGATGTTAAATTCTCCAGAATTTAAGATCGTTCTCGAAAATTCGGTAATATTCGCGAACATTTAATATTATTGCAAAATTCACGTGTAGGTTATTTTTTAACAGCGCCAGAAATGTATGGGTTTTAAAATTTACACTTTTAACAATGTTTTAATTTGATTCAAAATTAGTGGATGCGGTGATGCTATGCCGATTATAAATATTAAATATGTAACTTATTTAGGTTAATTTTGTAAAGCCAAAACAAGGACTTTTACTTTTTATTTTAATTCAAAATAACACAACAGTAAGAACAACATACCACATTCTAATTACAAAAACGTAAACCAGTTTCTAAATAATAAAACATTATATAAGTCTTGTAAAGACAAAAGGAGGCCAAACGTCCAAAAAATCTGAAGAATAACAAACGAATAAATCTTTTAGACAAAATGAGAACCAAAGTTCAAAGTAAACTTCTAAAGAATAACAAACAAAACAAGTTTTTATAAACAAATTGAGAACATAAGCACAAAACAAGCTTCTAAAATAATAACAAAGATAAATTAGTACTCTACATCTGAAAACATTGTTGTGTCTTGTTCTTCTCCATTACTATCACCAACATTTGTATCAGAATTTGAACTAACTTCTAACTTTTCTGTTGCTTTTAGTTTCTTACTTGCACTGAAGTTCCTGCTTCATCAATACGATCACAATCGACTTCTAGGTCTCTCGTTTCTTTACTCTTTTCATTTCTCTCCTCCAATTTTAATATTAAGTTGTGTTTTATGTAGGTAAGCATACCAGCCCTTTCTTCCGTGAGGCGGTTGCGTTTAGCTGTGTGAACGATGGAGTAAGAACTGAAAGAGCGCTCAGTCGCTGCCGATGAAGGTGGCAAACTTAAAATTGCAATTGCAATATCTTTTATCGAAGTTTTACTGCACATTCTTCCACCATTTTATTGAGTTAAGGTTATTCACAGATTGCCAAATAAATTTTTTAAATCATATATCACTTTCAGCAATATATTGAGTAAGTTCAGAAGCGAATATTCGCAAAGATGTGAGTCGAATAATCCCGAATTTTCGCGAAAATTTCCATTCTTTGCTTGAAATATTCGCGACTTGCATCACTATCACGTGTAATACTATTCTTTGAGCCTGTATAATCTAAATTTGACAAAGTCAAACTAAATTAAAAACTCAGATGAACCGAAACTAAACACCAAGTTTAGTTCTAATTTAAACTGAATGACAACTAACGTTAGGGTGACAAATAATTTAGGGTTATGGTATAGTCACCAAATAACTTGGCAATCTCGCAATAAAGACGTGTTTACTAACCTAAAAATACAAAATACATTTATTAATAGTAGATCAACAATTTATATAAATATACAATTTCCATGTAACATTAAAAGATAGTTACGGAGTCGTTCTGTAAGTTGGTACCAACTTTAAAAATTGTGGCGTCCGTGATGACAAATCGCATGCTTACAGTGGTTCTACCATATATATATACATATATAACCAATTTTAATGACACTAAATGTATCTTTATGTGTTGTTGTTATTCTATAATTTATCAATAATTTTCTTTTAGGCACATTATGAAACAAATTTCTATTGATCAGTAATTAAAGAGTTTAATATATGTTTAATTTTATGTAGGTTTATAGTATATTTTAGTCAAAGTTATATGGAATTTTAAAATGTATAATAAATAATATATTATTCCATTGTCATTCGCTTATTTGAAAAGCTATATTAAAACATCTTACGTTCAAAAAAATGACAATCAAAGTGTAAGAATTTTACGCTGGCGGGCGTCGAAATATGCAGGTTGCACTATAGCGGTGCCTACTATTATTGCAAAATAATATGTTCTCATAGGAAAAATTGTTTAATTAATTAAACCTATAGGGTCTAAATGATTTCCACGCAAATATTTCTTTTACTTGTTATCAACGGCTTTTAGAATAACAAAATACAAAAATTGTTTACAAAGTTCTTTTGTTTTTTTTATTATTATTTAAAATACGAGCATAAGCGTTACATCTACATGCTATTTTAGCAATTAAAATTAAAAATAAAATCGTATTTGTATTTAAACGTAATGTCATAAGAATTAGTGATTTCTGTCAGAAATACTCGACCTTATAAATTTTACGTTGCTTAACAAGAATTCAGTTTGCCAAATAGCCGTGGAGGCGACATCCGAAACGGATGTTGTTCAGATAAATGACGCCAGAACGTTATGAATCTAAAAACTAATTCTAGCATATTGGTTAATCTCAAATACAAAATCTGGAAGGTTATTTGTTAGTCCCGACTTAGATATACAATAAAGTAAACAAAATGACTGCTTTGAATATAAGAATAATGCACATGGTTAGGTTAGCCAAACATTATTTTTAATTCAGTTCCTGTAATTATATGCAAGCACACTGCTGAAACATGTTTGGAATTGATATGTGTAATTTGTGTTTGCAATTTGTAGCTTTATAGATTAATATAACATTCCAAACTGTTATTGCAATAATTTATGCAGAAAATAATTACTAACAATAATTTCGATAGAATTACGCCAGATCAAATCAATCAAGAGAAATAGTTTAATCAGCACTAAAAATTGTGCTTGAGGACCTTTCAGTTTTATTGAACCATTTCAATAAATTATAGGTAGGTATTTAAAATAAATGTTATAGCGTTAGGTACTTAAAAACACTTATTTAATACACATTTATAATTATACAATTTTCTTATAAAATTCAATTAAATTATCTATATCTGCCGTTTGTAAAAATCGGGCACTTTCTATATTCCAAATTGTTGTGAAAGTCTATTAATATACTAGTGCGATAAAACGTTTTTATTTTATTTTTATTGAAGTGAACATTACTGAAAGTTGAGTGTTACTTTTATTTTTAAAAAGACATTTATAAATGTTATTATTTTCAAGTGTACAAGTCTGGCTTGATTTTATTTGGATATACAGGGTCTTTGGGTGAAGTTGAATCATTCCTTTTAATGGGTGACGGTACGCATTGTTCTTAAGAGTTTTAGCTTAAAACACCTTAGTGAAATGTTGATGATAACAAAGAAAAAATGAAAGTGTCTCATTTGCGTTAGTCTTTAGATTACCCTTCAAATTATAAAGTTCCTTTTAGTTTTTAATAGTTTTTATTGATTACGTACTTTTAGTAATTACTAAATGTTTAAAATTATTCATACTTTTTAAACGCAACTCCACTCATTAATAAAAGTATTAAAAGTAACAATAAAAAACAACAATAAATGTGACATTGATTGAAGATTTGATACCTCCATAGTAATGAGGCGGATTTTTTTTAAATTCGCTGATTTTAAAAATAGACAGGATTGGACTCAAAATATATATAACCAAAACCATCACCCTGTATGAGTACCTTATAATATGTTTGTAAACAACAGAGCTAGATAGAATTGAAGATGATTTTTGTTTACTTATTATTTATTAAACTTCTTATTTGTTAAACTAAAAAGAGAATTGTAGGATATAAATTTGACAAACTACCACGCTAACTAACAATAAAAATTTTTAGTGCAATTTATAAATTAAATAATTTCATTTTCTATTTCAATATTTGTTTTTTCTAACAAATTTGTATTATTTTCACCTCCAAACAAAATAGCAACAGACCTCTTTGAGTTAATTTTTAGTGAATGGTTTTTTGATGTACCGTTATGGTTATTTTTGCTGCATTTCTGTTTTTTTAATTTACCATTGAACCAGATGGTACTAGTGGCTTTTGATGCAAATCTTATTTTTGACTGGGAAACAGATTTCAAAACATCTACATAATATATCTTGAAAATGACTACATTTTGCATTAGTATCCAATCAGTTTTGCATACAAAGTTCCAGTCGGTTTCACTAATCATCCTAAAAAATTGTATTTGCCAAACTGAGTAATAGGTCTGATCTCAGATATTTTCAATGTAGAAGGATGTGATGGTAATGATTTAAATTGTGAATGTATTCTTTTATCATCAAAGAGACCTGTTTCTATTGGATAACAGTTGAAATCATAAATATTCGTAAAATAGTATTTATGTAATTGGAGAAACGTGTATTAAAATTTATGACTGCTCGTAACAAGCCATAAGTCCACATAATTCGTGAGCTCTCTGATCAGATGTATTAAGTAAGATATTAAAATCTCCTCCTATTATAATCCGATTATTTATTTATTTATTCGTATGGTACATTTTAAATAATTGTATTGTGATGTAAGTGTATGTATGGTGCCTCAGAAGATCGGTATAAACCTGCATAGTGTGGTGACGAAACCGTGTGCAATTGTGGATTGGTTTGTTTTGGCAAAGCGTTTGCTATAAGATTTAGGAAAACCACTAAAACCTAAACATGCCAACCCTTACCCTCCTTAGTATTCAAATGTAATAATAATAATTAAGTGTGTAAACATTATAGAAGGTAAATAAGAACAAAAATATAACAGCACAGCCATTGCATGAGGACATATAATCGACCGGTACAAGCCCCAGTCACGACAATGACGAAAAAATAGTAGGTCAAAGAAATATCAAAAAAATAAATAATGGATAAACATAAAATCAGGACAGAGAATACAAATATTGCTGAACTTCAAATGACCTTAAGAATCGTAAGCCATCCGTTAAATTTGAATGTTTGCAAATCCTCCTTTAAATTTTGTTGACTGATAATCCTCTACATAATGTGCAACAGTCTCTAGGTCGTTTCCACAGTCACAATTTGGATTAGAAATCGCACCCCATTTACGAAGTGTCTTCGCATCAGCTCCCCAAGTTGTTGCAGCTAATTTTTGAATGACGTTATTTCTTGTGCTTTTATCTCCAACAAAAATCTTCCGATTAGACAACATATTTTCAATAAAACAAATAATTTTGGAACAAGGAATGACATTAAACAATTTAAAAGTAAACTTTCTTTTATACGGTATCGTATGCAGCAGTTAAATAAAAAACAACTCCAGTTTTAAGTTTCTCCTGAAATCTAGCTTTGATATGCGTTGTTAATGCCAATACTTCATCACAACTTCTACCGGATCAAAATCCTGCTATTTCAATTGATAACTTTTCTTCAATTAAAGGATTAATTCTTGAAAATTGAATCTTTTCAAAACCTTATAAATTACACTTAACAAACTTATTGGACAATAAAAAGTTGGGTCTGTAGGAGATTTATTTTCCTTTAAAATTGCTACGACTTTACATTTCTTTAAATCTGTTGGTAACTTACCTGTATTATAAATATCATTAAGAAACATAAATATGCACTTCAAAGAATAATTTCTTTCTATGATTTTGTTTTTTTTAATGCATGTTTTAGCTATTCTGCAGTAAAAGGTGTGGATATATCTTCTAAGATAGGTGTAGATTTTCTTTCTTTTGACACACTGCTTCATCTTGATGATGATCGATTTCTTCACTTTTACTGAGTTTGAAACATTAACCAATCCAGAAGCGATAGAATTTGGAGAAATTTTTGTATTTGTTTTAGCAGATTGATTTGTGGAACCTAAATTATTTAAAAGTGCCCAGATTTTACGACTTGAATCTACAAAACTAATATTTTCCATTAATGAATTCCACTTCTCCTTTCTTCCATTATTTAGAGATGACAGTACAGCATTCTTAATTTCTTTATTTGAATTTTCTAAATATGACATGTACAATGTACAATCTGTTTGTTTCAGTTGACCAACATATATTTCGTTCGAAAACCACATGGAATTGATTTTTTGCTGCAACATTTAAGAGCATCTCCATTATTGAGATACATAGGTAGTTACATTCACTTATAATTTTATTGATAGCATCCAAAAATTTATTAAACCCACTATTTGGAGATCGATAGATATTTAGCACAAAACCTTGTTGGGAAACATAACACATGACACTTCACAAACTTTTTCTACGCTGCCTCTTTGCCTAGTTTAGGATCATAAATTCATCAGATGTAGCCATTATTATAGATCCACCATACCCTTTGCTTCTACAGAACGCAGAAGATACTTGGAAATTAAAAATTTTTAAATCATTAGTTTCATCTTTGGTGAGCCAGTGTTTAGTAACATACAGTAAATTATAATGTAAATCACTAGAAATAAGATAATTTTCGAATTCTAAAGTTTTTGTTTCTTAACAATCGAATATTTTGAAAAAAATGGAAAAGTTTGAAAATCTTTTTTAAACAGTTGTTGCGTTCTTTAATTATTAATGGTAACTCCATTTAGTCATTTAGATGGATCAGTAAGCTTTTCCTGAGTCATTAGGTAGCATTAAATTATGAAAGATGAATAACGATCGGGTCTTTTAGAAAATCTCTTTTCTACTTGCACATAGTAAATATTAAGAGATGTTACATAATTCTGTAAGGCTTCAGCGGTAGTAGTTGAACGCAAGCCAGTCCCGTAAAATTCATCACACGTGGTTTTATAGCAATCACAGTAGAAACCGCATTTCCACGTATGTGAGTATCCCTAGATATGTTTCTAGAGTGCATGTTTTTAAATTACTTAGAAGAATGGGCTCATTATTAATAAAGTTTAGTTGTTTGTTTTGTAATTTACGATTAGTACTTGATAGGTCTGACTTTTTGGCAGATATGTCTTCATTTATTTGTATTAAATTATCCATTACTTTGGTTTGTGTATTTTCTAATTTTTGTAATAATAAACTTGAGTCATTGGATTCTGTTGGATTGAACTATTTTCGATGATATTGTTAAGTTTTTTTTTCATTTTTCTCGCAAACGAATAAAAATAAAAGAGACATAATTTGATCATTTTTAAATTCTCTATCGAGGTTCACGTTTGTTAAGTAAAAGAAAAAAAAGTTTTATATTCTAATTACACTATTTATTAACGCATCAACAAAACTTGAGAAGAACTTACAGCCGTAGTACGGTTAAGCATAAAACGCAACAAAAATAATGAATAACATGCATAAAAAAGTATTAACTTAGCTTGTACATAGGAAGTTTTCGGTGTTCGAAAGTTAATTGACAGATGTGACAGTTCTCGTTTCCAAATCCGGCAATACTTAGTGTCCAGCGAAGAAAGGAAAGACAAAATGGGACCTCGTTGATAACAATTGCTGGGCTACTCACAATGAATCATTATCATTATTATCATTATCTTGGGTGGTGTCCTTGACAACGAAAAGAGGCTCCAATGTAGGCTTAAATTCCAACGATAGCGACCTTCACTGATAATATCAGACTCACCTTCGTTATATTAAAGTAATTTTTGGATTATTATCCATACGCCAGCATAACCATAATTAAGGCAGACCCATAGGAGACAGCGAAGAGTACACGAAGAAACCAACAAAAAAAGGTGTCTGCAATTGATAGAAACCGTGATAGCGAATACTTCATTAAAAAAGTAAAATTGTACTTCACACACGAACAGTAGGTAAAAACTTATTCCCTAGTTGTATGGGATGATTTTACTTCAGTTTATACTAAATAATTACCACATGTCTGGTTGTTCAAATTTCAGATAATGTTCAATGTACACCTTCACAGACGGGTCACTAAATAGAAAAGAAAGTACATCTTTTCGACCGGCTAATCAGGAAAAACTTTCGGAACCGACAATCTCAAACCAACAAAATTCTCCAGAAAATTCACAACAACAAAATTCGTGTGTAAAAACCGTTGTCTATACTCTAGAACATTTCGAGTCACAAATCAATTTTAATTCTGAATTTTTTGTTTGTTCGTAAAATAATACTGTCACAACCATGAATTAAACGTTGGCATAAGTAGGTACTACATATGCTATGGCAGGCCTTGTACACACCGCCAGATACACCAGAATTCAATTAGATTCTGATAAGCTTAAAATTTTTAGCTGAAGTGGAGTTGATACAGCTTTGATTCAGACATATTAAACTTTTCTATTAGTTCTAAAACGTAATTTGATTGGCAGACACTGATGTTACCTAATTCGCATTTAACATTAATCTCAAAAAATGTTTTACAGGGCCTAAGTCTTTAATTTTAAATTTCTGGCTAGAGAACTTTTTATATTTTTTTCTTTCAATTAATCGAAACTAGACTATATTAAGAAGTTGTCAACATAAACAACAATGATTGTAATAAAAACTACCCTTACATTTGGTGTAAACACAAGGTTCAAACTGGGATTTTTGGAAATTAATTTTCACGAGAACAGATCCAACATTTTTACTCCAAACTCTCAAAGATTGCTTTTGTCAATAGATAGCCCTTTTAAGCAAAACACTTTTCCTAAATTGTTTGCATCCTCGCAACCTTCAGGTTGTTCAATAAAAATTTCTTTTTCTAATTCACTATTTAAAAACCCGTTTCGACATCTACGTGGTCGATTTTAATCTTACAGCTAAGGCTAACAAAAGTACTAAATTTTATTACGGATGAGAAAGGTTCCTTTAAAATCTAAGCCATAGCTTTGTGTGAACTCTTTGCTGCTAACCTAGCTTTATATGAAATTCCTTTTATGGGAGCGTGCTTAATTTTAAAACCCATTTGTTTTGACGCATTTTTTCTTACTGGGCGGATCAGCAAATACCACGTACCATTAGTTTGTAAACGATTTAATCCTAAATTTACAAAAGCAACAGCCGAAAAACATAAGTTCATTACAATCTAATTATGTGTTACAAATCATTACATAATCAGTAAATGTTTTAGCGCTTTCTTCCCCTGCTTGGACATCTTTTATTTAGAGGATCGCTCAGATGGTTTGCATTTCATCAGGGTTGATAGCTGCTACGTGATGGATATCATCTCGATTCTTGATCATCTTCAGGTGATGTAGCATAAAGACTGTGATAAACTGATACACTTGCTTCTATCTGACAATTCATTTTGGTATTTGGCTAAATATGCTATCAGTCAGAACTGTGTTTGTGGTTTCCATTCTTAAACAACATCATGTTTTTAACTATTTTGTTTTCTTTGGGAATAAAATCAATGATAGCCATCCTTTTCATCACAATATCCAACCATGATAACCATGTTTACTTTTTTATCCAACTTCTTGCGGACTTCTTTCGGAATATGTATGTAACAATCTGTTCCAAATATTTTGAAATAGTTTATACTTTGGTAAATATTTTCACTACGCAACTCAAAAGGTGACTTTCCTTTAACTGAGCCGTTTGGTTAAGAATGTGAACAGCAATACGTTAACCGCCTTGCCCATAGCTTCTGATAGGTAAAGTCTTGGCATGCAGCATGTGGAACGAGCAGCTCAACCAATGTCTTGTTTTTGCGGTTCTGCACAGCCATTTTGTTCTGGGGGTGTAAGGTATAGTCGTTCGAATTTTTATGCCTTCATAACCTCAAAAATCTTGAACAAAGTTATATTTACGAATTCTGACCACCATCACTTAAGATTCTTTCACCTGACCCGTTGTAATGCACTCATTACCCACAAAAGTTTCATGCATTGACTACAGACGTCAACAAACAGGAGTTTACCATGAAATTTAGCACGCTTCTTTCTATCATTGAATTTTTATTCTTTCTGCTTGTCCATCATACATCCTTTCACAAACTTCTTCAGTTGAAGAGTAGATGTAAATTTGTCGATTCTGTAACAAGTCAACAAAGTCTTACGTCATATCTGAAGAGAATTCTCTTCTTGTTCCAACACTAATGCTTCTCAGGAATGACAAACTTTCATGTTCAGGTATATAAAACTATAAAGAACGATCGTGAACAATTTGTCAGATATGGTAATTCTTCATCTGTATCATATAAACTTCATCTGGTGTACCTCAAGGATCCATTTTAGGCCCTCTATTGTTCTCTATTATTCATAAATGATCTTCCATCATACATTAACTCTATGAAACTTCTATTTGCTGACGATTTCCAAATTTTATCTTGAGATTCGTTCGCCACATGACTGTCTGCTTCTTCAAGATTGTCTTGATTGTTTGTTGCGTGGGTGTGCTTCAAATAAACTTTCTTTAAACATAGAAAAATGTTCAATCGTTTCATTCTTAGAAGCAAAACATTGTCAATTACGGATATAACGTTGATGGAGTCTTGTTACAACGAAAAACACCATTAAGGATCTTGGAATTACTTTCAACTGCAATTTGATTTTAGTCAGCATATTATAGACATTACAAATAGAGCCTTTAGAAACTATGGATTTATAGTCAGGAATTGTCATGGTTTTCAGAAAGACTGTTTAATTACATTATATAACTATCTAGTACGATCTATATTAGAGTACGGGTCATTAATATGGTACCCACGGTATGAATGTCAGAAGACTTCTAGAGGCGGTACAACGAAAATTTTTTGAAGTTTTTATCATTTCTCGAAGATGGAGTTTATCCGCTGAGGAATTTTGAACACTCAACGCTATTGAGAAGACACAACTTTACGTCGCTACAAAATCGCAGGACTGTAATAGCTATCAAGTTTTGTATAGTCTTCTTAATAACAGAGTAGACTGCCCATGGTTGCTGTCGAGAATTAATTTCTTGGTACCGAGAATTAATGCACGACAAACTACCACCTTTTATATTAGCAGCCATAGAACGAATATACTAGCTAGTGCACCGATTTCAGTAATGTGCAACGCGTATAACAATATAACTGATCAAGTAGTCGACAATAATGTAGATAATATTATTATTATTTGTAATAGAATATGTTTCAGTTAGACATTTGGCAATTTAGTTTTAATTTTGATCTTAAATATTCTTGTTCCTATTAGTACTCTCATTTTTCTTATTATTATTTTTTTTATATATTTATTGATTTGCATAGTTTCCGGATTAGAATTATTTTATGTTTATATAAATATACATATTTTTTAATTATTATTTATTTATCTACTTGTGTTTTTCCTGTAATTGGGGCAAACCTGTTGAAAATAAACATTATTATTATTATTATTATTATAAACTATTATTGTTCTTTTCACCAGTAATTTATCTCTACCACCTCTGATATTTTGAACCTATTATTATTATCAGCAGTAAACTTACGGATTCTTTCTCATTTACCGTTAACCAGCGTTTCAATATTTATAATACCTCTGCCATATGCAGGATTACTTCTTCATTCCCCCACTCGAATTGATTACGTGCAATGACAAAATCTTCAAAGCTTTCGTACCAACTCTTGTTTTTGGTCATATGGACGGAAGAACCCGAATACGCAAGCCTGTTTCCAATTCACCATGAGGTTAATTTTGGATTTTCTTTTCTACAATATTTGCCATGTGCCTAACCTCATGACATTTAAAGCATGTATATGCTAACTTTGGCGTTTTTCTTTTTTTCTTTGCTTTCGTTTCCTGTTCATACTGCACATAATGTCATTTCGATGAGTCTTAACCTCTCAATTATAAGATTAATTGTTCTATCTTTAATGGGGATGGACTCCCATACGCTTTAAATTCAAATTATTTTGGAGAAAGTGTCGACATAATTCTACTCATACGAAGTAGGTCTGGAAGTTTAGTTTTTCTAATCTTTCTAATTCATCATTAAGTTCAAAATATTTTTGCAGTTTCGCAATCTGAGTTTCCAATGCTTTCACTAGGTTCATTAACATCTTAAAAATTCTTCTATAAGCTTTGTCCCTCAGCTCTGTCTGTACACACTTAATAATTTGCTCCAAATTTTGTAAGCTGTACATACATGTTTGGAGTTAACTCGAAATTGCTTTCATTTAATGCTCCAACTATTATTAGTTACTAATGCATCCATTTTCTTAAACTCTTTACTTTTTTTAAGAATTCTGGATCATTTTTCCTACCAGTTCGTTGTTCTGTTTGTTCCTCGGTTTGTTGTTCAGGTGTACGAAGCTTTACAATAAGCATATTAATATGAACTATATCTTATGAAAGGAGAGTTATGTAACTATACTAACGACTAAACGTTACGTTAGTAGATTCTTTTACTATTAATAAGGGACATACATTTCCTTCTTCAAACACCGACACCACCAACTATCGGGATATGATGACCCTATACTCGCAGATTGTACGCACCGAATACAAGCAAATAACTTGAGCTGTTACTCTGGCCAGCAAAAGCCCAGATTTTAACATTATCGAAAATGTTTGGGCTCGAATACTTGCTGTTATCCGAAGACAACAAGGGCCAAATTTTTATACCAGTAAACCGTAATGCACTAATTGCAGCCATTGATATCGCATGGGAAACGATTAATATTACTATATTGATAGCAATACGTAACTGAACCAGCGTTACCGA